>JAGDQP010011579.1:4197-44132 GCA_022664845.1 Lepisma saccharinum
AAAATAAAAATAAAAATAAAAATAAAAATAAAAATAAAAATAAAAATTTAGCAGCAACAACCGGAAGATCTCACTCAAGACAAAACTTGGTTATCAACAGGGGTAAAATGACTTAGATGATATCAAGGGTTAAATACTTTTTATATACAGTATTTGGCAGTTCCCAAATTTATTTTCGGAATGAATCACCTCATTGGACGTTAGTTCATTTCCACATGCTGAAACTCATATGACTGTCTTAATTCAACCTAGAGATGGCACAATACCTGGACTTCTTGCCTTTGATTTTTAAAAGTAGTTTTCTTTAATTTGAAAAATCAGTTTTTGGTTAAATTTCGAGTTTCACAAAAATGTATTTCAAGGATTTTTAAAATCAAAATTAGGTTTCTGCCTTTACCTGCAGTACGTGCTCTTATCATCATATTGGGTCATGCCATAAGTAATTTTGTTCTTAGCATGGCTGTGGAAACAAGGTCGTCTGTGTATGGGCGAATTCACAACCACACCAAGGCCACGAGACTAGTGCTGACTCATGACCCGAAATTTAACTGAAGCAACATTTTATGTTTCAAACGAAAGAGAATAGAGTTCGCAGAAATTCTATTTCTTGAAACTTAAGAGATGCAACACAACTTTGGCATTCTCTACTGGAAAAAGTTTTGTAGTTTTGTAATATTCTGAAACTTAACAAAGAATTTCTTTGATCTCGTTGAAATTGGATAGATAGGGCTTTCTTAACCCTAGATTACTAAACCGTAGTCTGACAGACTATGCGACAATTGCTGAAATCTCCTCCACCCCTTCCACTAGGTCCACGCATCTCATACTCCGTGTACCTTCAGTGCGTGAATAGGCAATGAAGGTGAAGGGTCGTTGCCTTCCTACTCGCTTTCTTTCTGTGTCATTTTAATTCGCGTCGTCTAGTAAACTACAGTTTAGTATTAGCGTTACTTCCAACTTTGCTTACGCAGTATAGAGGACGAAGACGTCGTCTGACAGACTACGCCACTAATACTGAAGCCATGTGTTGGGAACATCAAGCCAGTACCTGCTGTGTCAAGTGAACTAGATATGCAATTGAAAACTCTTTAAATATTTTTTTAAAGTGTATAACATTTGTTAAATTAATTAAAATAAGTTATTATTTATAAAAATGTTTTTAATTTTTTTTCTAAAGTAGTCTGTCAGACTACTTTTTAGTAATAACGTTTGGCACAGACCAGTTTAGTAATCTAGGGTTAATGGAAACTAATAACATGAAATAACTGATTGAGTATTAATCTACATTGTTGAATAGCAAGAAATGAAACATATCCAGCTTCCGTAATTTTGTGGTTACGCTCACGGACTTTAGATTGGCATTGGATAGGCAGACACGTTCGATTCCTTCTGTCATCGTACTGACTGACATTTTCTACGGTTTGTTTTAAGCTCCACTAGGCGAATACGGGCATAGCATGTAAATTGCTACCTTTCTCACTCTCAGTGAAAGAGTGTTCGCTAAAAAACATCGTTCCACAGATACGTGACATATTTATGCCATAGTTGATTGTATGGTCCATAAATGTAAGTTTAAAAAAGAGAGGAATATTGAGATTTTTTTGTGTGGGGGGGGGGATCTTAAAATTATCGAAAATATAAAGAATGATAGCGGAATTTAATAGTATGTTTCATCTATTAAGAAATATCTTCTGACAAGGAGAGGGACAAATCAATTATGCTCATTCTTATAATCATGTCAGAAGTAATTGCAACATGAATTGAAATTGTTCACGATTTTCGCCAGGTTCATACGCACGAGCCATGCATTACTGTGCTCTAACCTATTATAGCCGTGGTTCAACGTGGGATCGAACTCTGGAGCACGTCGTTCCGAGGCATCCATCAGTTAAGTAGGGAAATACTGGGATAGCCACTTGAATTAAGACTACGGACAGTCCCTAACAAATTCATATTTTTGTTGTGAGAAACTAAAGCCTTAAGATGCTACGCATGCTGTAGAAGTAAAATTTTCCGAGAAACCGGTCCTATTCTTCGTGGTTCGTTTGTGGTGCTATATCATTGAATTGAATTCATTTATGACCTTGAACTATCTGTGACTTAGGGCTGGGTAGGGTAGGGTAAATGATGCGAAAAGGGGTCGTCCAGGTCTCAAGTCGAAGATACCATCTCGGTTTTTGGCTGGTGTGACAGGAAAAACGCTGGAAAACCCTCAGCTGCGATAGTCGGGTGCTGAATCAAACTAATAACCTCCCGAAAGCGAAGCTAATATTCTATCAACTAATTTACGGCTACTCGGTGAGTGCTATTACATGTTTTGCTTAACGTTTCATCCTTTCTCTGGTTTTAGAAAAGGTTTAAAATTGAAAATTATATAGCCTAGAGTTCTCATACGTTTCTGAGTTTCTTTTACTTCACCAGAATTACGTACTACTTGTATATGCACCGCATTGAGCTAAGAGAATATGAATAATATATACTGGAATCTGGATATAATTCCGAAAATGTACTAACGTATAGAGGCTTATTGAGGTAACAATCTTTCCCGTAGACTTCTGCACTCTCTGCACTCCCGTCACCCCCTGAGATGCATAAAAGTTCCTCTGCGTTCTCGGTTGGCAACCTGAAGGAAACGAAGCTGAAAGGAAACGAACTGCTGTTGCCTGAGACGGATGGAACCACTTAGTACATATACACACACTCTTACACCCCCCCCCCTCTCTCTCTCTCTCTCTCTCTCTCTCTCTCTTTGTGTGTGTGTGTGTCTTTTCGTTTGGGTCAAATGATTAAGTGAATGTTCAGTGTGTTAAAAAATGATAAGAATAAGAAGCAAGGTAGTTTTCGACACATTTCAATTATAAAAATATTATAAACTAGTCTACTCAAACGGGCAAATATATGAACGGTCCGCCACTGTTAGGCGATAAAAGCGGCGCAAAACATCAATGCCGTATACGCTCACAGGACGTTTGGTGTTCGCAAATGTCAGAGATAGTTCACCAAATTTCGGCCTGGAAACACCAACCGCATTGATATGTCACAATCTCCGAGAAGCTGTTGAGGAGAATCTATGTCAATAGTTTGAAAAATTGGCTACAATACTCCACTCGACCATTGAACCTTTTTATCTTAATCTGGATTATGTGTCTAAAGTTTGTGAATGCGTAACCTATGACTTGATACCACAACAGAAGTAGCAGTGTGTGAACATTTGCAGTGCCCCATTGAACCGTTACAGAAGGAATTCCTTTCTGGAGAAAACGGTGATGAAATGCAAAAAAGGAATACTTTAGCCAGTACCTTAAACTCAAACGTGATGGGTGTCTAAAGAAGGTGTGGGGGCAGAGGCAAAACAAGAATTCTACCCACGCAAAGCGATGTAATGTGTTTGGTGGGATATGCGCGACATAATCCATTTTGAACTGTTGCCACCGAACCAGACAATCATAGCAGATGTCTACTATCAGCAGCTAGAACGACTATAGATTGTATTGCTAGACAAATTCCATGTGTTGGTCAACCTTAAGGGTGTGCGCTGATCTACGGAGACAACGCCCACCTACGCACAACAAAGGTAACTTGCTGTATATAACATTAATTTGTATGGGGGAAATATCTGTATCCACCTTATACACGAGACCTTGCGCATACAGATTTCAGTCAGTTTCACACTCTCCAGAATCATCTTCACGAAATAAGGCTTCGAAACATGGAGGACGTGCTGCGAACAGTAGCCGAGTTCTTTGTTGTTTTTTTCATCTAAATCCAGAACTTTCTTCAACTATAGTATACAAAAAGTGGTTGATAGGTGGCAAAAGGGTCATAGAACGAGGAGGGGGATTATTATGATGACTGAAGACTGTGTTTCACGTATGTCGTTACTGGTTTCTTTATGCTGTTAAACCAAATGCCATAACTTATGAGAGCACCAATAGTTTTGGCTGGGAACATGTTTTATTAACTCGAATCAAAACCTGGACATTTTCCATAAGCAATTTTCATTGGCTAAAGTCACAATTTTAAAATCAATGTAAGGGTAAAATTATCTTATTTATTTATTAATACATTACTATTTTCTATATTTTAAAAATTATCAAATTAATTTTTCTATTTTGCGGCAAGAGACGTCCATATTGACACCCCGAGTTGATCATTGGGCTTTGCGTTAAAGTCATGGGATATATCGTTTTGAATTTTATCTAGTTCAAAATCGAAAAATTTCACTTGGATAACAAGTATTTTTGAAAATTTCGCTTTCTTTAAGTTTTACAGATGTCTGATTCTAAGGTTTCGGTTCGCATCTGGCAGAAGAATAGAAATCTTTGTATATCTGTATAATGGATATTTCAAAATCACACGGTAACAATTCAGAGATGAATTTCTCTTATTACAGTAATGAAAACTGACTACATTCATCTTTGTAAAAAAAAATCGTAGTAGTCAGATCGACAGGCTTCTAAACTTAGTGCGATATGGTTACAAATGACGCGAGATAGTGATGCAACCCGGGTTAGAAAATGACAGTCATAGTCTTACGCACAACTTGTATTTGTGCAAAGTTTATGAACAGTAGCTGCCACGAGATTCATGTGTTTGTCTACCGCTTATCGTGAATTCCAACACACTTAAACGTTTTTGTGGGGAATGGCTTCTAAAGCGCAGTCTTCAACTATAATCATTGTTCAAATGCAATCCTTTGGTACAACATTGACTGTCATTTGCCAGGCCGGCAGAGCTTACGTCATTATGTGTCGGGATATTACGTCATTTCTGACGCTACTATGATAACAATGTATGAAAAAATCAGCTAGCTGTTTTTTAGCATGTTTATAGTAACTGGATTGTTGTGTATCCTAGTTGACACAATTTTATTTTGTTCCGATATGTTGTTCGTTAGGATAACATTAATCTTTCTGTTATTTCAATTTATGTTAATCTCCGGGAATAGTAACCGAAGAGCGAAACCACTCATTGACCACAGGCACTTACACAAAGAAGGACTCGTAAGTTTATTTTCAATTAACGAAATGTTTCCGATATTCATTAGTTGATTTCGAAGCCGAATGACTTGTGAAAATGAACTATGTTCTAACTCTCCAATACAATAATGTATTCTCCTAACCAAAACAGTTATTTCGAACAATAAAGTACTAATAAGAATTATTAAACAAGCTTGACTGCTCTGGATGATTGTCATTAAAGGAACATGACATATATAGTCATTCGAACAGAGCAGGTTGCGTTTATAAAATGCAGTTTTTTACAGGGAACAATATTGTAAAATGCCGTGGATTGCGCTATTGTAATATACGACAAGTCATGTGCTCTTTGTTTGTAAATAAATAATAGTGCGTAGTAAGAGTAAAAACAAGTGCTACTATCAAAACAAATGGTAGTAATAGTGGACGGAGAGTGTTGACAACAATCAACCGAAGATAGCCGAAGATGCAGACGACGACCAGGAACTGAACAGTCAGTTGTCCAGAACAGAATAAAAGGGCCTCGGAGCTCATCAGAAGACACTATTTCAATCCCAGAGATAGTCATGCCAACTCCTCTCCCTCTCCCTGGTTCGATCTGCTACGAGATGGACCAACCTACCTAACCGACCGGATCTGCCACGAGATGAGCCAACTTCCTAACCGCCTGATCTGCTTCGAGATAGGCAATAAACCCCCCAAGTCCTGATCTGCTACGAGATAGGACTTTTCCTTGTGGCCCCTGCCGGCTACAAGCTAAGGGCTTTCTTTCTCAGCCAGACAACAGCCGTTGTCTGGGCCAACGTCAACCGCAACACATGGAATCAAATGGAAGAGAAAGAAAGTAATTTGAGATACGAATGTAGCTCAACAATAAGTCTCCAATAGTTTGTACGGGACATTATTTTTATTAACTTAGTGATCTTGTAATTTTTATAATAAAAGGTGAAAGGATAAAAAACAAGCTACGAGCCTTTCATTGCTCTACCTTTCTCTACCTAATAAATTAAATAAACCAGTAACGGCGCCAGACTCAGTTACACTGGGCATTGCGATGGCAAGTAAGGCGCCCACAAGAGGAATTCTTTACGATATAGTTTTGTAATTTTGATTACAATACTTTATAAAAGTAGTGCATCTTTAGCGAATGGATCTCTAGTAACTCAAATGGCAATTTTTTTTTTGTTGCATAAGAGGACTCCAGCCTACGACCGGCGTAACGGTTTTGACTGGTCTCAAAACAAATCCAATTACACTTACCATACTGGATCTAAAAGAAAATAATTCTGTACCTGACAAGGAAGGGTTATGATAGTAATTGCGCAAATCTATTGCAAACGTAGCGCATCTGATAGAGCATGACGAGCTACGGAAACCACCATGTTTGGATGTGCTATGGACCATAGCGAGAGGAGTTAGGGGTCCTGGAACTTGAAATGTCAAAAATATCATATAATGGGCAGTATGAAACTTGAAATTCAATATCATGAAAATGGTTAAAGCAATTGGAATGAAACTTTGGGAACTTAATAATGACAAAAAGTAGTAAAGAAATGCATCAACAGTGTTGCCATTCGTAAAGCAGTGTTTCCAACTCACAATAAAATGTATTTCTTGAAATGACGCTATATATTAATTAATACAAAATTTAGAAGTACTTGTAAGAAATAAAATATAGCAAAGTCTGGAGGCGCAGTGTTGCAAACTATGGACACTATATCAAGTTCAATATGGAGAACCGACATTGTCACTGTTGAATCTTCTATATTGTCTACAGTTTGGAACACTGCGGTATGTGCTTCACATTATGTTGTGCATCATTACTAGAGGGTACGAAATATGCAATAAACCGACGTAGTGCCATTTGAAATACTTGAACTTTATAATAGGTTGGCAACATTGTCAACCGGTGACATCGCATTTGGGCTTCTGATATTCATCTTCGTGATAAATTCCTCCAAAACGAAAACCATGAATAATGTTGCCATCTGTGAAGCAGTGTTGCCAACTTATAACAATAAATTTACTTTAAATAGAACTATATATCAGTTAATATACATTGTAAACTACTCGTAGGAAAGAACAAAATAGCAGATTGAGGCGGTGAAGTAATGCATACTTTCGGAGATACACGTGCTGGCTGAAATCGATTGGCTGAAAACTGGGAATATACAAGCGACTGAATGCGGAGAATATGGCCTCTATGCCACACTTTAACGTTAGATGATACTATTAATGTATCAATGATGAACTTTACCATTGTTTCGAATGGACGAAAAAAGAAAACATCAACTGGTTGTGTCAGACCTGTACATTTAGGTGCGATCAACTTCTTATAGAACTATCCTTGTTTGGTGTCCAGGAGTCCATCAAAAGGAGAACGCATTCTCTACCATGTAAATCGGGCCACACACCTTTCCAAACCCTTATAAGTATGTTAAATTGCACCATATGTCTTGTCTTCTATTCTAAAGCACAATAATTGTCTTCCTGTTCTTCAAATATCAGCAAACAACACAAGAAGGAAAACACCAAACATACACGTAACCATTCGCACTCGAGACTACTATACAATTAACAGACCCGTTTCCTTCTCCCGTCTTTCCACGATGATTTACTATTCCTACATAAACGCTCTTCTTATCTGCTAGAGTCAACAAAACCTTATAGTATTTCAAATTGTGCTACATGTTTTTCCTTTTTCAAAAACATAAGCGAAACCCAACACGTGTGGCATATTGGTATTTGTGTAGCTTTTCTAATTGGGGCACCAGTGCTTGTTAGACAATTTGTGTTCTTCTATGGTGTTGTTGTTTTACTATTAATACTAAATTTTAATTCGGTCGATACGCATTTCATGCATCATTTTCTAGAGCTGTGTCGAGATATCAATTACATAGGTTGGTTATGGTCAGCATGTGAATCTCCGAAAGTATGCATTACTTCACCGCCTCAATCTGCTATTTTGTTCTTTCCTACGTGTAAGTTTACAATGTATATTAACTGATATATAGTTCTATTTAAAGTAAATTTATTGTTATAAGTTGGCAACGCTGCTTCACTGTTGGCAACATTATTCATTGTGTTTTGGAGAAATTTGTCACGAAGATGAATATCAGAAGCCCAAATGTGATGCCACCGGTTGACAATGTTGCCAACCTATTATAAAGTTCAAGTATTTCAAATGGCACTACGTCGGTTTATTGCATATTTCATAGCCCCTAGTAATGATGCACAACATATGTGAAGCACATACCGCAGTGTTCCAAACTGTAGACAATATAGAAGATTCAACAGTGACAATGTCGGTTCTCCATATTGAACTTGATATAGTGTCCATAGTTGCAACACTACGTCGCCAGACTTTGCTATATCTTATTTCTTACAAGTACTTTTAAATTTTGTATTAATTAATATATAGTGTAATTTCAAGAAAATACATTTTATTTGAGTTGGCAACACTGCTTTACGAATGGCAACACTGTTGATGCATTTCTTTACTACTTTTTGTCATTATTAAGTTCCTAAAGTTTCATTCCAATTGCTTTAACCATTTTCAAGATATTGAATTTCAAGTTTCATACTGCCCATTATATGATATTTTTGACATTTCAAGTTCCAGGACCCCCAGCTCCTCTTCCTATGGTCCATAGCACATTCAAATTTGGTAACTTCCATATCTCATCATGCTCTATCAGATGCGCTATGCTTGCAATAGATTTGCGTGACAACCATCTTGACCCTTCCTTGTGAGAGCTACAAACGCGTAAGTCACAAATCCTTGTTTTCTTGAAAACAGGAAAAGTTTAATGCCTTTCATGTAGAAAATAAATTTGATAGGAATCGCAATAACCATTGCGTCAGCAGGCTGTTTCAACCAGAAATTTGTTGACTACATACCGAATTCAAAACACAGAGATATCGGAAAACAAATCCGTTTTTTCCCACTACTCTTCTAGTTGGCATGGAAAACTTAATAAATCTTTTTTTTTTTTTTTTTTTTTTTAAAGTAACAGTACCAAGTCATATTCTTGAACAATCTCCAACAGCCTTTCCCTGTATATCTTTTTTAACCCACCTTGAGTTGATGGGCAACTCAACACTGACTTCATACTAAATATAGAGTTTCGGGAATCTTAATTGCACGTCCACTTCTAGCCTTGACGGGTATTTCACTCGCTGCTAAATCTGCATCGTCTAAGGTTTTTACCTCAGAACCAGATTTCCTAAGATCTTTACAAGAAGCATGACGTAAAGCGTAGTCCGACGAATTAGTCGCAGAATCCAACACCTTTTGTTTCTTAGGGAAAGTAACATTTTGAGCACTAAAACATCACAGCTGCTATATGTCTTATTGCAGAAATAACACTTTCTTCAATCTTATGCGTAGATAGCAAACCAGCCGCTGTTGGTATCTGAACTTCTGAACGCTTTGTGATTTTTTCTTTTGGATAAGATTTTGCCTCGTCTCATCTTATACCAAAATCAGCCATAGCAAGACTGATTCTCTCTTCACGTTAAACCTCTGCTTTTAGGAATGTAAGTACATTATTAACTCGTTCTTTCGCACCACCACCTCGAGACACATAGCTGTTACCACTATGGTTACACGCCTTGAGAATTTTTTCAGGAAAACCGAATTCAGCTAAAGGAAATAACATAGACGCACACTTGTCAGTCGTAGCATCTAATGTTTCAAGTGCTCTCAAGTAGCACTCCAGTTTATCTTACAGAGAGGTCAATGACACAACGTCCTTTGACTGATGTACAGAAATAACAAGCTTTAGTACTTCCCTCAAATACACTTAAACTTGTAGTTTTTCTCTTTCGAACCTAACTTTCAAACTGGTTAGTGCTTTCGAATAGCTTTCACTTGTCGGGAGGAAACTTTCCACAACTTCTCACACCCTTGAACCTTGCACCGTCGCCTGAACTAAATATTGAAACTTGTCCTCGGACGCTTTGTCATCGTCTTGGTCTATCTTTTGAAGCTGTTTCCAAAAACGTAACTACTCTTTTATTTCACAACTAAAGTTACATAACTCTAACTTAGATAATTTAAACTTCCTTGCACTATCGATAGATTCCTCTTTGTCTGTGCTAGTGTTTAACAACTAGCAGACACTTGCTTTCATATGTGGAAACATATCATAATAATTTTCGGTTTCCTCCACATCATGTCAGTGGCTGCTTCCGCATCGTCAAGCAGTAACTCCAGAACGCTTGCGCCTTGCTCTTTCAGTTCGACTGCTCTTTGCTCCAATAAATTATAAGTCACTTGCACATCCTTCTTATTGAAATCTGACACCTCAAACAATTTACTTAACCTACTTTCCACTCGCGTGAAAGCAGTATGCGTATCTTTACTTTGTTCTAACAAACGCCCGCATGAAGTTCACAGTTAACTGATTGTTTTGATAATACCAGATAAATCAGACTATATTAAATTGTTTCTTAAATAATCTTTAATCACCTCTTGTTGCTACAGTAATTTCTATGATTCTTAATAATTAAGCCACTCCGTAAAGCGATTATTATATCTGATTGAGGCGCTGGCGGTTTCATGATTCTTGAACAATGGGTATGATAAGCAAAACAGCGCCTCTCTACTCATGCAGAATGTAAATCGATTCACACCGTCTTTTATATATTACAATACCTTTATCAATTTACGTACTAATGTACAATTTTCTGCAATTTTCTGCAAATACGAAGTAAGTGCAAAATACAGCTAATTTTGCTTTAAGTACGTAACCTATTTTTGTTCACATTGAATTCCAATAAATTTAAAATTTCCTACTTTTCCATTGATCCATTGAAAATTTTAAAAAGAAAATTTTGCTGGTAAATTTCTCTTCTAGTGGAGTGTATTATACTATGTATTAAGTAAATTTATATATATTGGCTTGATACGAATGAAATTTACGTCCCAGGTACATCATCAAAGTTAAAAAAAAAGAAAATAGTTAATCAAAGTAGTCGCCGTCTGCATCCACAAACTGCTGCCATCGCTCAACGAACGTTTTGATTCCGTGTCGAAAGAAGTCTGGAATCTGCGATGCGAAGAAATCCTAAAATGCGTATTGCACGGCCCGGTCATCAGGGAAGGTCCTTCCTGCCAAGAAGTGAGCTAGATGCCGGAAAAGGTAGTAGCCAGTGGAAGAGAGACCAGGGGAATACGGCGGATGAGGACGGTTGCATACTGCAACTCGTGTAGACCCTGTACAGTTCTTTCCACGACTTGTGGACGGTCATTGTCATGCAACATGAGGACACCATGTCTGTTGCTGCGTTCTTTCGGACAAATTGGCGGTGCATTTCATGGAATTCAGTACTGTAACGATGTACAGTGATGGTTTCACCTTGCCTGATAACAACATTATAGACCACTCCCACCATAAACCACTATACCAGTAACAACACCTTCCGTGGGAGGAGAAGTGGTTTAGGACACCGTCCTGGATGTTGACCATAATCCAATCATTGTCCTGACCATTTAGGATTGTCTAAGCAGATCCATTTTTCATCTGAAGAGACGATCCTTTTGTTCCTTACACTCAGAGAACTGCACACCCCCAGACGGTTTTTGTTGGCCGGCGTCAACTCATGTGGCACTCATCAGTTCAATTTTTCACCTTTCCGATCGCACGAAACCACCAACTGACAGTGGTATGGTGTATACTAACTCGTGTGCAATGGCAAGAACACTTCAACAGTGTTCCTGAGCAGCTCATCTGAACATGACGTTGGTCGGTGCCCACGGGGCTCATTTTGCAATGTGTTGTCACCGGAACAAAATTTGACAAACCAACGGCGAATGATGCGTTCATTCGCCATTCCTGTCCTAAATGCATTGGCTGTTGCAATTTGCTGTGCAGAATACCCCAGTTTCAATTTATAAAGAAACATCACTCGCAGTTGTGTGTTCTCCATGGTGCACTTGCATACAACCCTGTTTAACAACAATGTTCCAATTTGCACACAATCCTGCAGTTACTATTAGCATTTAATTAAAATTAATTGTACTAATTATTGAAAAACGAAACGAACTTTTGTCTGTGAAAGTTAATTTGTTTTTCTCTATTGAAATGTGAATAATTGACTAAAACGAAAAAGGTGGGAAAACTAACTTAGATTGAGCCTTAATAATACAGTATAATTATAGTAAGAACTTCTTGCAATATGAAGTACAAGAAACTTTTAACATTAGCATTTAATAATGAAATAATATAATTAATGCCTTTAAACTCTAAATTTCTTTTGTGTTTGTTATAATAAAACATAGCATATGATGCGAACTATTACATACAATATTTTTCAATATGTGTTCCGAAAGACGAAAGTTAATTTATTATCGATCATTGATTTATGTCATCCTTTCCAAAATATTACTATCCATCTTACGTTTTCTGCCTTTCGCTTGCGACTCCGGTGCCGTAAGTTTTATTTAATTTTCGTCTATTTGTACTGAAATGTTTGTGCATGTTAAAAATACCCCAAGGCTAACAGTTGAGTTTACAAAAGAAGCCTACGAGGCCCGTACGATCTGAATCTATCAATTCAATGAGAAATGTTAACATTTCTGCACAAAGGTTTAGCAGGGTATGATGGTGAAAATTGCCTTGGAAGGAATCATGATAAAAAAAATACTACCATATTCAGCATAAGAAATGATATCTCTCCACCAAATTCCAGCTCAAAAATGCTAACCTAACCTCAAAATAAATTAAAGTGTCTTTTCGGTAGTTTAGCGATATTTCGGTTGGGTTTGCACCTGCAATGACCTTCATTTGTTAAATTGAAGGTTTTTGCTAGCTCTACAAGATGGCAATTGTTTCATTTATGTTGGCGCAAAATGCAACTTTTTAGAGAGGTTAGAATATTTAAAAATTGAATAAAAAAAACTAAGACAACAGTTGCTCGAGGAAAGTATGTTATGTATTTCAGTGGTTCTATAACCATGAATTTTTTACGTTGTTTTAAAGTGGTAGAACATAATCAAAAAAATAGACACGTTACCGGGCTTCTTATGTAACACATGCACTGTAAATACAAGTTAAAAAACGCCGTTTGCCACGTCGCCTTAGTGGACGACTGGTCAAGACGCCGACTTCTTGAGTGAAAGATCCCAGCTTCGAGTCCCGCCTGGTTCAACACTTTTCTTTCAAAAAATATTTTTATATGTTCATATTTATTATTTAAGAATTGCTAGGATGTATAATATATAAATAACTGATTTGCTACTGAAAGCTAGGATGTGTCTGAACACACACCGAGCGAGGTGTGCAAGGGGGCACGGTATGTCCGAACGGAGCTGGGCGGCGGATCCGCCGGAGGGTTCAGCCTCTGGTTAGCGGTGGACATACGCAAAAGTGCTATTAACATTCTCTTCCAAATGTTATTTGGTACACATAACATCCATTTTATCTTTATCTTATCCCAATCTCCGTGCTGTTCATTTGCACAGTCCAGGCAGTCGTAATAAAAAAAACTGTGTAAAGACATTCTTTTCTGAAACAATTCGTAATAAAAAATTAAAAAAAAATGTTCATCCATGATCAAAAAGGAACTCATGGGGTGCGCAAATTGAAGAATTTATAAAGTGACTGTATATGAGAGAGCGCCCCATGCGATCTGGGTGTACAAACAGATACATCCTAGCTTTCAGTAGCAATGAGTTATTTATATACATCCTAGAAATTAATAAATACTAAACATGAACATATAAAAATATATTTTGAAAGAAAAAAGAAGAAAAAGTGTTGTCCCAGGAGGGACTCGAACCCAGAATCTTTCACTGAAGAAGCCGACGTTTTGACCAGTCGTCCACGAAGGCGGCCTGGCGAACGGCGTTTTTTAACTTGTATTTTCAGTGCACGTGTTACGTAAGAAGCCAGGTCACATGACTTATTTTTGGTTATGTTCTACCACTTTAAAAAATCTGAAACAAAATCGTGGTTATAGAACCACTAAAAATACATAACATATTTTTTTCGAGTAACTGTTGTGTTAGTTTTTTTTAAATTCAAATTTCAAATTTTCTATCATGTCTAAAAAATTGATTTTTGCGTCAACATAAGTGAAACAATTTCCATCTTGTAGAGCTTGCAAAACTCTTAAATTTAAAATAAGGCCATCATAGATGCAAATTCGACCGAGATGTCGCTAAAGTACCAAAACACACTTTATTTATTTTGAGGTTAGGTTAGCAACTTTTGAGCTAAAATTTGGTGGAGAGTCATCACTTTTGATACTGAAAATGGTAGTATTTTTTTTATCACGATTCCTTCCAAGGCATCTTATTTGGCCTTTTTGTTCAACAAACATCATCAATAATTCCTAGAGTCGATCTTGTGTCATGGTGGTTCTATTTTTTTATTTCACCGAAGTCAGCTTCGAGAAACCTCTCTACGCTGGCTGTCGAAATTGGTACGTACAAAAATGATCTAATGATTGTCTTTATTGTTGGGCAAAGAACAGCTTTCACTGCAGATCTGAAACACTCCACCAATCAGGAAACGGTTCTAACTTCAGAAAACTGCACATCGTTTCTCAAGGCAACTTCGCCTTCCAGAAGAGAATTAATAGTCTACGGCGCAAAACTCAGCCATGCGGCAATTCCTGCGTCAACACTTCTTGAAAGTCCTGTAGGCGAGAACGGCATATTGGGACAAGCGCATCTTCATACCAACGAGGACTCGATCCAGCAAAGCAAACTATGACGCTTGCGATTCTTCTTCCCTTGTACTGTTATTTTCTGTTGAGGGATTGTCATCGTAGCGTACATTGACCTGGCGTTTGCGTTTCGAAGGAAAAATATTTCCACGTTTTTCGCATTCAGCCATGGAATCTTCATATATTGTCTTGAAGTGATCAACTGATCTAAGGTTTTGGCTGGTGTTTTCTAGAGCTTCAACAACTTCTAGAACACTGTCCATATCCTCGTCAAGTCGTTGGAACGAGACATTAAGTGTATTGATGACATTCAGGACGGATCTCAAAAGACGAATCCACAGAACAAAGTCAAATTACTGCATAATATAGAGCAGTCCTTTAGCCTAAGCAGAAACCTAGACATCTTCCGAGGTGTCCTGAAGATCCTTAAGGGCATGAAAAAACAGAAGAAATTTTTCTGTTATGATATTCACCTTTTCTAACCGACAGAACCATCTTGTATCGCGAAGTATTTAAGAGTTCATTCTTCAAGTCGACTGAGTTCGGAATGTCTTCAACTACTGCATATCTTTGAGCTGAGCATTCAATGAGGACATACAAAGCCTCCAGGCTAGCAAAAAAAAGGCCTCGCGTACGTATTTTATGCTATCAGCTAATACGATATTTAGACAGTCAGCGTTAGCAATGAACGGTGAGAATATCTCTTCCACATCTCTTCAGTCATAACGCGGTGGATAAATTTGATTATGCAATTTTGGATGGTTTTCGAGGTGTACTTTGCATTATCAGCGTCTCCTTCCCTATGCCTTTCCAACACAGGATCGAAATCTGCTATCAAGGTGTAAGGTCTCTTGAACAATCCAAGATATGTACTACCCTCCTTCAGTGCGACCATGCAACGGAGCTCCAGCTATAGCCAAGATCTAAACGATCCAGACTAAACGAACCATGACTTCGCTGCGTTTTAGCAGCTCTGCTTTTCTTCTGCGAAGCTCTTCCGCTCTGGCTTCAGATAGTATTACATCAATTCCTCTTTT
Organism: Lepisma saccharinum; assembly: GCA_022664845.1. Classification (NCBI taxonomy): domain Eukaryota; kingdom Metazoa; phylum Arthropoda; class Insecta; order Zygentoma; family Lepismatidae; genus Lepisma; species Lepisma saccharinum. The sequence continues at coordinate 19,889 of JAGDQP010011579.1, forward strand.
TTCTCAGGAACAAATTGAGTTTCTCTTCTCCTTCTACTAACTTTTAAGGTGGCCTGTAAGCTTCTATTTAATTTTCTGCCAATTTTTACATTCATTTATTGTAAAAGCTTCCTGGTGACTACCTTTCGAAAACAGAACTTTGAATCCGAAAGCTCTGCAATTATGGAAGACATGCCATGAGATTGATGACAGTACTCTAGCCATAAATATTCTTCATACCACTTTCCAGAAAATCCCCTGCCAGGAATGTTTTACGGAAAGAACCGCGTGGTTGGTTTAGTCTTTGCTCAACAAACGGTCTAAAGTCTTCCTCGTTCCAAATCAGGAACAGGTCGGATTTGTCTCTCTGTTGCGAAACGAAATCCCGCCCTTGATTTTCGGTTGATTATGAAGGGTCTTATTGGCTTCATTAAATTCTTCTCAATCTGAATCTTTGTTACCGTTTGTTTCCTCTTGAGCAGAATCTTCTCTCGAACCAGTAGATTGGTCCTCTCCTGAAAATTTCACTTAAAATTACTTCCTTGTTTCCATCATGCGATGATGTGGGATCTATGTTATTCGTTGGAGACCCAAGTGTATGACGTAGAGTGTTATTGTTGTCGTTAATGGCATCACCGTAGAAAATCGTATCATCATTGTCGTCCTCGGCTGGCGCAGTAGATTCTCTGACTAATTCTTCAGTTTCCTCTCTGGATCAGGTGGCCTCGTGGACTAGGACAAAAGAATCAACGCCAGGGAATTCTGCAAGGAGATTTACGCGGGGGATATTAATATCCTTGCAGTGATGTGTTTAATTAAAATGGGCATTTCACTTGCTCGCTTCAACAATAATATAAGAAAATCAGATATTTAAATTCTAAATTCCAAGTCAAGGTCTCACGTCTCGATTTTTCCCGCATAACAGTATGGTAACACATATTATCACAGATCATTTTTGTCTGGTTAAACAAAGTACAAAATGTGCATACAATATAATTTATTAAACCTTAATTTATTGTGCGTTCTGAAGCAGTGAAGGGATAATAAACACCGACAATTTAATTCCTAAAAGTGAGAATGAATTATTTACAGTTGATTGAAGCAGCAAGCAAAATAAAAACGAAACAAAAGGAACGAAGTTTTTTTCAATTTTTCCTCATACATTTCTCCAAAATATTTCAATCGGAACGTTGCAGCGTGAAGGTGTTATGCAAGAAATATTCCCCAGAACAAGAACAAGTTTATCCCAAAGGATGCGCATTCAGTAAATAAAATCCGGTTACGTTCTATCTTCATGTCGCTCCGGCGCCCATGAAATAACAGGGGGTACGGCCGTACCATCGTACCCCCGCTGGAGCCGCCGATGATTGAGGGTCGGTTTCGGTATTATCTTGTGCTAAATTTTTTGTTATTACAATTGGACTGCTGAGAAATCCTATCGCTTGGGAAATTGAATACAAAAGCGGAAACTTTAATCTCGACTTGTGAATTTTATTTTCGAGATTGTGAGTATTCTTGTCGATGTTAAGAAGCACGAAAAGTTGGAATTTGTCTTTACGGGAATTATATAAGTCAGTTCTTTTTACGAATACTTAAACCCTTGTAGATTAATGGAGTTAAGATTCAGGCCAAAGACTTAGAATTAATAGAAGTGTGCTCCTGATTAGTTACTGTTCAGTGTTTTATCATCGAGTACTTTAACTTTTCCAGTTTGTACTTAATTGTTATTAATTGCAATCAGTGATAGATTCAACTTTATATATTGAAAATAATAGGGTAGTACCATTGTTTGACTTTTGGTTATCAGCGAAACTCCCACATCTTTCCATCTTATTGCTCTTGAGGAAACTTGATTACCAGAGAATCTTGTGTTCGAATATTCGCCGTATCAATCGGACTAATGCAAGTTCGAAACCACCGATCTTTCCAACTGTGCTGGGCTCCGGTTTTACTCAACTTAATCTGTAGAGTCTTTATTACCAACAGTTGTAAGGAAACTATAGTTAAAGGCCTGGGTAGGTTACAAAATCAAATTTGAATCCCAGTTATAAAGAATGGGTAAACTTAATCAGATCAATTTGTAAAAGAGCTGAAATATTTTGTTGTTATATTAACATAAGCTATTGGCCTTGTGTGCTTTGAAACGATACGTGGAATGATGATACGTGACGCGTAGAAATTAATATATATTCTTAACACAGTTATTACATTACAGAACTGTTTCGTAGCATTGTTTTAGTCCGTTTTAGCCATCCAATTATACTCCACAGCCTGCAGCAGTTCTTTAATTTAGAACTAGTGGAAATAATGTACTCTGCTTGCACTGTATATAGAAAGACAACATCTTTCCACAGAATGTCGCATTGCGTACTCAAAGATGTCGGTCTTGCGAACAACTAATAATACGAAAGTTCTTCTGATATTAAACAAAGGAAAGGCAAAAGCCCAGAAAAGTATAAGGGAAAGCAAAAGGGATAAGATTACATGAAAGAAAGAGACAATGTTTTCACATTGTATCCCCGCCATTTTCTTACCTTTTTCAATGATAAGACTTCCTACTCCCAGACACAAAGACAGCGAGACAGAAAGAAAGAACACGTAGATAATAAGCGTCTCTACGGTGGCCTGAATTATTAATGCGATGAGAGGATACACCGGTATTTATGCTTCACGTCACTTGTCTTCAGCATGTTTTTTGCTATGGATTTCTCTACTTCATTCTCTATTAAAATGGTGTATTATTTGAGGAATTTTTCTTGTAGTGTTTGTCTTAATATGTCCTTGTCGTTTGATGAAGAACAAAATTCCTTGCAAAACAACATTACTGTTGTAAATAATAACGTTAGATCAGAAGTTTTCTAATCCTAATAAATCTGTTTCGAGTATATTTGAAAGTGATACATTTCTCTTCCCATAAATAGTCATCCTATTTGCAGACTCATTCATTAGTTTCAAATATTGTTGACGAAGTGACATACATCCGCCAAGCTCCAATCCCGGATGTGTCACTTCATCAACATTATTACGACTTTGTCCTAGTTTGTGGTCTTTTGTCAATGTCGGATTTACCACTGGGGTTAGGCCTATGGGCACAACTTTCACATGGGCGCACTTTACAAGGAAAAAATCGAAAGAGCTATTTAAAACGCGAGACGAAATTATGTACTAGTTAGGAAAAACAACATTAAAGACCATGTAGGAGAGCACCAAACAACATTACCTTCGACCCTGTCGACCTCTTGCACATAACTAACTTCGAGGAAACTTAATTTATATTAGAAATAGTAGGACAAACATTAGTATTTATGTTAGGAATATTGTTCATTCTTGTTTTTGCCTTTGTACACACCAATAATCATTTTTAGTCATCTTTACATATATAGTACTGCTAATGGGCAGCAGATACTTTGTGTTCAAACACTCTAATTGCATGAAGCCATAATTTGAGCTAAATTTTTGTATATGAAGAGTTTCCTTTCCTAATCTTACTTTTTGGGTCCGCAATTAGATGGTACTGTGTGTTCAAATCCTGCTTCCGACCGTATTGACTGAGATTTTCCAGAGTTTCCTTCAGTTTCATCCCACCAACATGAGAATGGTACCTTAAGCAAGACACCGACCACTACCCTCTCATATCATATTCTAGTCTGATCCAAAGATGGCTAAACAACTTAAGAATTTAAGAAAAATATCCTAACCTGTCTTTTATAACAGTAGAAACAAGACTTGTTTTTTTCTAACTTGACCTTATATCGTCAGGAGATGACCACATATTCAACGAAACCAATGAGTTTTCGGTGATGCTTTTTTCCACTCCTAGAGACTTTGAAACTTGGAAGTTGCTAGTTCTTAGGTGTGACGTATTGACGGGTGGACCGATATACCCACTGATAGGTACAGTGTGTAATGACCCCGAATTATCGGGCGGTAATTTCATATCTTACTCTCATGCTTTATTTTTATTTTCTTTGTTTTCTTTTCTTCTTTTGCCTCTCTGTTAATTCCAGAATGAGATAGTAACGTTTCTTAGTTCGGCATTAGTACATTTTAAAGGATTCTCGTTTGTTCAAGTATAACGGATGCTCCCAATACTTGTACTCGTCTTGTTGTTGTTTACCCGGGTTTTTATGAGAAGCTATTTTTCTTTTATTTCTTTATTTTACTTTGAATTTGCATTCCTTATTTGCTTTGAGTTCGGTCGTCAATATCCTTATTTTGATTTTCATTGTTAATTTCGTTTGATTCACTTACTGTCTAGACACGTCCCTTACTTATTTTGCAACTGTCTGTTTCGTGATTGGCCATCAGTAAAAAAAAGATATATTGATCATGGCTAGCGGCGGATAAAGGCTACAGAAACGTGAGCTGCATAAAATATAAGTTATTTGAAATTAAATAATCAGGCCCTTCACAAAATCAATAGCTATTAGAAAATATAGCATCCTCACTTTCATTTAAACCAAATTTAGTAGCTGATTTTAAGAAGAGGAACCTAAAATTGTGCTTTTGAAGCAAAAGTAGTTTGCCTGCCAGGGTTTCCATATTGGCATGTTGGAGTGAATGAGGGATGCTGCAGTGATTCTGGTTTGTCTCTGATCGTATGTGTGTAAAGTGTTAGTGTTTTTGTTCTTCTGTGATGCCAGTGGTTTTGTTCTATCTTAATTTTATTGTGGGACTAATCCCCTTCTCGTTTATGTTAAGTGTCTCTTCTGTGCGAATTGAATATGTGGTTTTCGTCTGGAAGTATGTTTGTGGCAGTTATGTCTGAATAATTTCGTTGGTCAGGGATCAGTCATCCCTGGCATAGCAGGTATGTGATAGTTAAGCCCAAATTTCCTCTCCATGCGAAGATCCGTTACACAATATATTTTATTCGAAATTTTACTTCAAGCAAGGCATGATTCTGACCTAGCAAATTACTCGACTTGCACTTGCTTTCTCTGCATTATGTTTCAATGTACATATTATCTTCGTTACACGAATTTTGGGTTACCTGTTTTTTTTTTAGCATGAACATTTTACAACATTATTTTGCACGTTATTGGCCTTTATAAACATTTAGTAATTTAGCTGAAAGTAGTGCGATGATTACAGGCAACACAGTTCGAACCTCTTCGTTTTATCGTTTTATTGTTTGCCAGTCTATGCGACAGAAGGTCATACAACTTAACCTAACCTAACTTGAACTAATGTACTAGGCGTATATATAAATATTTGGAACTACGGTCAGGTTACATTCAGTTATTTTTTCGAAACCAATGTGTATATTATCTTGACTATTTTTGAAAATACTGGAAAGCGAAATTTCTGTTCAAGAATGCCGATAGTACTAAATGGATTTACAATTTAAAATATTGCATAGTAAAGCTGAAATTTCCTCACATTTAAACTAAATATACTGAAATTTAATTTTAAATTTGAGAAGTAAAAATCACGAAATTCTGTAATACTGTGTAAGAAATATTTGGCTACGTCTTCGGTGTTGAGCGTGGTTGTTAATTTACGTTTAATTTGTCATGTGTAGGAGAAATTAAACATATGAAATTCATTGGCAAAAATGTGATACGAAAGGTTTGCAAAAAGCATTTATTTCTTTTTTAGTTTGTACCTTTCAAATACGCACGAATTTATTTATGAACGAAATACTGCTTTTTCCTAAAGAAAATAAATTCTGTAATTTGGATGCAAAAGTATTATTTTATGCAATAGTTAGCCCGCCATAATAATTAGAATTGGTTTAGTTGTGCTTATGCGTTTTGAAGGTTCTCAACCTTCTGTTATGCCAGTCCGCGAATTATTAATTTTCTTGGTGCATATGATAACAGTTGAAGTCGCTGGCATTCTGGTTTTGCAACAAATATGGTGTTATGAAAATAAACGGGACAATTTCTGACATTATTTTTTGATACGCCAATTGAATCATAAACATGGAATTGTGTTTAACTACCACTGATAGAAATAAAACAGAAAAGAATGCATTCAAAGGAAATACTTTGAACACATACATTTGAAAAACAATTTACGTGATAATGGCTTAGCTTTAAGGAACTTGACACATTAAAAGCGTTCTGTTTCTGCAGATGTTATGTTCTTCAGAAGTATAGGAGCAATAATTTCACAAATTTTTACACTCAGTTCCAATGCATGTATTCCGAATCAGGACATTGCACGTATGGGCAATGTTGTAAAGTTGAAACAATGTATTCGGAAAAACTTTCTGAAACAAGACTTGTCAGAAAGCGATACGCCTTTCCATCAGAATTTTCCATAGCATGTATTATCCAAACTAGTTCTATTGAGTGATAACACATGACACTTTCCATATCTTGTTTATATATCAAGCTCATAAGAGTAGAATCACATTTGTCCTGGCTAAGTTTATGGCATGAAACACACATCTGTGTATTGAACTATTTTCCGCACTACAAAACCTCCCAGAAAAGCTGTAGATACAAATTTCACTTTACATGACCCTATATCTGAAGACTACACGTTAGTAGAATATGGTATTATAAAAATTCGGATTACTGCAAATACAAGATAGTCTATTTATGCCAAATGACTCTATGCCTGGACATTGTGTAATGCATTGAGTAATGTTTGGTAGAATTTCTTTTCCTATGCAGTAAAATCAAACACATTATTTTCATAGAATTTTAATTCACAAGTATTTGAATAATACTCTCTTGGGCAGGTTTTGTTATCCATTTCTTACTAGAAACCTTGGTTCTCTAAGTGTTTGATTATCAGAGTTTAAGGCTTTTCCCGCCTTTTTTGTTTTACGTCTATTATTCCAAATTCATTGCAGGTAAACAAAATTTAACTTTCAAGAACGAAAGTTCGTTCCTTCCTTGAATAGCGGGTACAATTAGTTTTAATAAAATGCTAGTAGCTACTGCAGGATTATGTGCAGATACTTTTGGAACAGAATAATGAATAAATTATGTTTGTAAATTACTTAAGCCAGGCTTTGTAACACGACTTTCTGAACAACTAATTTACTTTCTGTCCATTAGATCACGTTAATTACTATAATATTTTAGCACGTCCAAGCGCCTTCATTGACTGTGAAACCAAAAACAAAAATTTATTTCTACATAAATTACTTAGGCTTCATTTCATGCGAACATATTTGAATGAGTTCTCTGAACCTTTTGCGTAGTACCCTTCAGGTGAGTGCTGGGATGGTATCTGAAATAGAAACTGTCATCTTTCTCTCCCGATCTTCATTATCCAGAAGATGTGATACTCATCCTTTCTGTGACACACAGTACACCCAGGAGACTAGTACTATCTACAATTATAAGTATTATTACAAAATGAGCACTTATTGGGTGAAGAAGTGACCGTGAAGAAGTGTCTAAGGATGAAGATAACCACTGAAGAATAACGCAATACGATCACTGATAAATGATTATGTGAGTACAAAATTATAACCTGATGGGAGAAGATACATTGACCTTTAGGCGCTGATGTAAGTAAAGCTGCTTTATATGTTTCCTTACTCAAAAGTAGGCATAAATATTCACGTTCCTCAGTTGAGTGTTTTACCTCATGCATATATCTTGGATTGATACTACATCGCGCACATACCACACGGGAACGGCACTAAGTTTTGAAAATACTTGACTCATATTAGCAAGATTTTGCGTCAGCTTGAGGTGATTCATGTTTATCCAAACATCGACATAACCATAAGAATAGAGTCAGCACTTCTATCACACCAGCTGCACGGGAGAGAGGTCTTTATCGACACTTCGTCGTGTAAAGAATTATTTAAGATCCTCAACTGGTCATGGTAGAGTGACAGCATTGGGGCTTCTTACCATTGAAAGAAGGCTGATCCGATATATTGAGTTCGATGACAAGACAGGATCAACACCTTCGCAAGAAAGGAAAGCAAGCAGGAAGGCGCTTTAAAATTATTTTAAAGACAAATGAAATTTTGTTTTATGGAAAATAATTAGTCATTGTATTTATGTATTATTACTACTCATGTTTTTTCTTTAATTAAAAGTTTCTTTCGTATAAGAATAGTTTATATTACCTTCTTGTTCGGTGTAATTAACATGTCTTCAAAAAGTAGCCCACAGTCATTTAATTAAAGTAGCTCGTTGTAAGACTATGTATTTAGCGCCATTATTTTATTATTATTAACATTATTGAACCATATTTTGTAAATAACCAGATTAGCAGAGTTATATAATTATTATCTCATTATTATTATTATTATTAAATGGCGAGGGAACGTATTAAAATAGTTTGTCATAATGGAAAGGTAGGAAGGGTGAAAAGGATGGAAGGAGGGGGAAGGGGGTCCTTGAAGTCATAGGGCCTAGGGCGCCTAGACGCATAAATTCGGCCTTGTTCAAATGTGGTCAATCTCGAAGTTCGTTGATGAAGAGATCAACAACAGTCCTTAGTACTCAAAAGTGTCGACAAGTCACCAGACACAGGAGGTCAAGAACGGCGTGCATACAAGTCTGCTGGTGGATTTTAGTTAAATTTCATACATACTCGTAGATCAACCACATTAGAAAGATAAAAATTTTCACGTTTTGACTAGTTCCGTCTATGAAAGAACAACAAAACCTAAAACTGGATAAAATGATGACCGAAAGGGTGAATTGGTGACCTTTCATTTTCAGATCTTCGAAATACTAGGGTTGGTAAGTCATGGTAACCCATTAATATTTCGACAATCGAAGGGTGTATAAAAATGTGTTATATACAAATGAAAGAGTTTCCATAATGGATATTTTGTTGGTAGGAATCATAAAAGAAAACCCAAGAAACTCTGTGACACGTATTAAGGCATATGTTACAAAAACTCGTCTCATTATGATAAACCCTCAAAATTATCTCCCGCACTGTCCACAGCACGTTGCAATCGATGTCATCGTGTGATTTTGACCTCATCCCAAAGGTAAAGAAACTGCAAAGTGGTAGACGATTTGCGACTCGCCTGAACATTGAAAATGCTGTGCGTCAACAGATCGCCCGATTCAGACGTGTTTCAGAGAATGATGCTGCCGATGGTATTCGACGTCTTCTACATCGCTGGCAGCGTGCTGTGGATACTGCGGGAGATTATGTTGAGGGTTTATCATAATCAGACGTGTGTTTGTAACATCAATGGCGGTGTGCTGTAGAGAGTGAGGGAGATTATGTTGAGAGTTTATAATAATGAGTCGAGTTCTTGTAACATGTGCATTAATACATGTGTGTATCAGAGGGTTGCTTGGGTTTTCTTTCATGATTCCTACGAACAAAATATCCATTATGGATACTCTTTCATTTGTATATAACACATTTTTATACACCCTTCGACTGTCGAAATATTAATGGGTTGCCATAACTCACTCCCCAACCCTCGTATTTCGAAACACTTATTAAATATATTTTCCTGGTGTCTTCATTATTGCTTTGATACAGAATTGTTCACGTTTCTCTTATTGAAATGAGGAAAAATGAAAAAGATGTATTACTAAGTTGTTTGCCTGTATAAGGATGGGGCCCAAGGAAAATATGTATTGTATTTAGAAATTTTGTTTTTTAAACATTCGTATCAAAATCAAATAACATCGTCTTAAACAACAATATAGCACTTATGATAATCGGAGCAATACGACTGTGAGTTTAACTATTATGTGTGCATAAGAACTTAAGACAACGTCCACATGTAAAGATTCACATCAACGCGTCACGTGGAGAACTACACTTTGCAAGTCATACAAGAAAGCCAGTTTCCGAAGCAGGAACAATTGTGGTTATATGAAATGCCAGAAAAGCAACAATTCGTCTTCGTAAGCATGTTCTGGAAACACCCACACCCTTTGCTGCTTTGTTGTGACTCATTCCATCCATAGTTGTTTGCAGTAAGCTATCATTCAATCAGCCTCTTCACCCCATTTGGACTCAGTTTTCCTTTCGTATCTTCTATCTGAAATTATTTGAAGATAAACAAGTAGTTAGTTGTAAATAGAGTATAACACAGGACGATAAATATCTTCTTACTTTAGTTTTCATAGCATTATTTCTTAAAAAATTTTTACGGTAAATGTTATTCACCCACACCATTCACACCACGACCATTATTTAATATTGTTCCTATGTTGAAAATAGTTCTATTAGACACATTCAATCAGTTCTAACATTTAATGGCACGGTTTTATTAAGTTCAATTATATCACAAACGATTAACTGAATCGTCATGAACGTTCTAAAGAAACTGGTGAGTCTCCAATGACGGGAACTAAAACTGTTGATAAAGTGGGCTCTGAATCACTCCGTTCAACAGCCCCGGCGAGAATTGAGCCCGATATCATAAATAAATCTGCATAACTGACTATCTGTAGCTAACCAAAAATAGTCTTAGAATTTAATATTACACATAAGGTAAGGGATGGCCCACTTAATACGTTACCTGACGCTCTTTTAATAAATCGGATAATAATGAAGATGTCATAACGAAGTTGACGTGCAGGTAAAGCTTCACAAGACGAAAAAAAAATTGAAAGATTCAGGAAATACTGATTTCATAAAAATAAAATTAAGTATACAAGTTGGAGCAGGCACAAAACGATATATCGTCGTCGGAAATGCAATACCCCCTATGTGGAAAACTATGATTTTTTAGGAAGGCCAAAAAAACGGTTTCTGTACTACAGTCTGGAATACAATTTAGGTACTGAAAAGTTGCTATATCTCAAAAAGTAGAAGTAATTCCCACATGAATTTTTTCTACAGTATGCAGAATACACAGAACTATAAATTGGTAGAAAAACATGAAAAGTTGTAAAATGCCACATAGGGGGTATTGCAGTTCCGACGACGATATTTCGGTTAACTGAAACCTGTTAAAAATTGTTATTACACAAACTTTATCACAAAAACATAATGTTAACATTTTCAGTGTTCTATCAACACCTTCTTCACAAAAACACTCCTTAACGCGATAAAAATTATTAACTTTAGAATCTATTCTATAGAAAAAAAAACTATATTTGAAATATTTTTGTTTAAAATGTAATTATTGCAAAATTTTTAGTTACAGGCATAATTGCATAATGGTATCTCATAAGAGTCATAACTTCTTAAGATTTTATTGGATATTATTTTCTAAGTGAAATTATTTTATTTTTCGTATAGAATATAAAACATAACATACTGTTTAATAGTGTATTTGAAACTCCAAAGTCGCCTCTACCCTTGCTGAATGGGTTTTCAGGACCGGTTAAATATGTTCCTTACTACTACAAAACTACTGTATTTTTATTATTATTTAAAAAAAAACTCGGTTAGATGGATAACGTGTGGAATGATCTTCATTTTATATGGTCAGCGCTTTATAGTATATTTCATGATAAGTGTTATTAAATGAGGAATGTGTTTTACGTAGGCAGAAAATTGAATGCATTATGGTGTGGCCTTGGCACTTATTTTGATATGCATTAATACTCAGGTGTGGTGGCTTGTCACTAAGACGACGCCTAGCGTAGGAAGACTGTATTTATATTTAAGTGTATCAGTTATTATAAGGAAAGAAAATGAACTTATGGAAACTAGTTGCAATGTTGCATCATTGATATTCACTATTTAAAATCACTTCAAATAATTATCCAACTGTTGCTGCGATCTCTTTCATAGTACTAAAATAAATGCGTTATGAAAATCAAATGCATTTCTTCTTTCTTCCCTAATCCCAAAGATGTAACACTTCAAAGGTTTTTAATTTCTTCTATTACTTTGCTTGTTTATGTGGGTAGTTAAAATAATAATAATAATACTTTATAGCGGGTTATTGACAATACAGCTTTTGTCCTGGGCATGTAACCCAAGTACAAGATAATGCAACAAGTAAAAAAATGGAATAAATACAAGAACATGCATAAAATCATATAGTTACAAATAAGATAAGTAACTATTATAATAATAGTTATAAGATAAAATCACATGGTTACAAATACTTATAGCAATATAAAACATCGAAAACAGCAAATTATTTCTAGCAAAATGTAGAATCGTTGTGGTATCTGTTCTAACAAAACGACAAATAAGAATGGGATTAAAAGAGGAAAAATAAGAGTACATAGCTAAAAAAAATATCACATTGGAAAAAAAGATTCCATGTCATATGGCACCCAAAATAGTAAAAAAATAAAAAAAAACTTATGTGTATATAATAAATTTGTAGTCACATATATTTAGTGAGAGATACTGTTATTCCTTCTCATTACGCTTCATTAATTGATCATCAATATACTATAGCGTGTAGAAAGAAAACATTCCTTTCCACACGCTTTAAATATGCCTATTTTTTTGTTGAAATAATAATTACTGTATGACTTACGAAACTCGCACGTTCATCGTTGCCGTAACAAACGTTCACCATTGGATTCTATTCTGCGGAAAATTAAGACAGTTTTCATTACAAACGTCTACTTCTCGAATGTCTCTTCTAATATTGTCCTCTCAACGATGTCGCAATCTTTCCAACGGTTTCTTTGCCTTCGGTTTCCAAACAAAATGAAATATAATCCTCGATTTTCCCCCATCCGAGCTACATGGCCTGCCCACCTTAGTCGTCGCGATTTCATTATTTTTACAACATCTGGTGAATCGTTGCTATCCCACTCACACAGAATATCAGCACCACCAACAATACAAAAGTCAGTAGATACTGTATAAAAATCTGGTAGATGAAGTCAAGAAATTATGGAAAGTAAAAAAGGTCAACACACAATAATTTCGACCACAGAAATAGTACCGAATTAGTCAAGCGCCAATTTCCGCACTAGGAGCAGAAGTAAAACTCGTGACCATGAAAGTATACCTAGTTTTATACACCTGTCATGCTATCAGAATAATCTTAGGTGAAGAAGTTGATTGAACTTAACAATGTCAGTTCAACAAACGTGCAGATCCAGCTAACTGTTGTAAGAGGTAAACAAATATTATTACAATGTTTAGTATTATTATTGTTTTTACCAATCAAAATGAATTTTTGAGGTAATACTTTTTCGGTTTCCATGATCCCCGAAGTTAATTTTGTTTGATAGAAAACTATAATAATGTTAATAAAAAGCAGTTTCCCACAAACTAGAAGTAAAAACCCTTAACTAACTAAATGATGTACCAGATACACAAAATTGTACCATTAGCAGTACTCCAAATGCATATTTACAACTTACGAATTCTTTCACTAAATTCAAATGTTTTGAAGTGACGACATACCTAAATAAAGCAATTATTGTACTGAAAATGACATAATTAAAACAAAACAGACGAATGAATTATTTATTGGAAGGAAGAGTTGCAACTCTATATTTACAGAAGCAGTTATCAATGGTTCACACTCCACGTTTGGCACGGAGATGACTTTCAGGGTTTGCAATTTTTCGCCTGCTAGCATTTGTTCGGCCCTAAGAAATAAAAAAAGAAAATGATTTGTAAAATGTAGCAGTTGTCAGAAAAATCTGCATCATTAAAGAAAAACTTGGATTTCTGTTTCAAACGTAGTCTCTTTGAAACATGCGAAGAAGACAACTGTTCTACTCTCAAAGTCGCGAAGTGTGTTAATCGAGAAAAGCGTTTCTATGTTAATGATTACTTGCTTATCCACTTAAATATTTCCATGTCATTGTTTCTAAACTTTACTAAAATTTTGCACCTCATTGTTGGCACATGTGACTTTGGATGAAAGCATAACTGGGTGTTTTCTTTTGTTTGGATCAGGTTTGGTTGTGCCATCTTTGTCCTGAGCATTGGTCTTTCACTGTCAGTTAAATATTAAACAATAACGGATCGAATCATTATTCTCTATTTACATGATTGATTGTCAACGAAAACCAGAATCTAGTGTTTTATATACTGATGAAACAAAGGACAAAACACAGGATTTCTCTCTCTCTCTCTCTCTCTCTCTCTCTCTCTCTCTCTGTGGGTGTGTATGTGCGTGTGTTTATGTGTATGTATCCCAAACGATGGAGAGGGAAGAATGAGGTGAAAATTGTTGCAGTGATCAAGCATCACATACACTAGTGGACATGTTATACCTTCTGGCAACATCAGTGAATCCTTCATGAGAGTAGCGCTAGTTATTTGGCTGATGTATCCTAGCATCGCGTTCCTGTTTTGTCTCCAGCTCCTATTCAACTTTCAACCTTTTGTTTTGACAACAATGAACACGGTAACGAACATGCAACGAGTACTTGTGTTTGTGTGCGAGTGTTTGTATAGCATGTTCCATACAGACACTAAGAACACGCAGTAATGAAGCGCATTTTATGTTGGTGTTTTGGAGACTCTTTTAAAGAGGAAATGTGGGTATGAGTATTTCTGTCTAGTGCGGACTATTTTTTTCTTTTAATGAAACACAAGTAAAGCAGTTTAAAAATACACATTTCAGTCGTAAACAATGATTAACAATTTAGTCTTATAGTTCAAAACTTAATTAATTGCTTCACTTGTTACGACCAGGGCACGTGAAAGCATGAATACAACATATACGCTCGCGTCAGTCAAACGGAAGAGAGAGGTAGACAATATTATTTGTAACCTCCAAAGTTAGGTGCTCCTAATTTGGTGCTAATTGACCGTTATTTCGCAGTCTAAACGTATAAAACAACTGGAACTTTCACTATTATAAGCAATGCTGTGTTTAAGGACATAAAAGTGAGATAATTTAATATTTGTGGAACAAGGACAACTGTTCAAGTGTTTCTGTTAGTTAGTTAGTTACAGTTAGTTAAATGAAACAAACACTGTAACGATCTTACAATCAGAACTCTACTTTTAGAAAACATTCCATCAGAAAGGATGCCTTCTCAGTCTGCAAGAAATGACCAGAGCGTAGGGCCCATTTACTGTTAGCAGTCTTTGTAGACATTGAAATAATATATCATTATCTGTGTAATATTTTCAATATACAAATAATAGTCTGTATCTTAACTTTTCAAATTGTTGTGTATTTTAACTATGCATAAACAGTACATGAGAAACAAGAAGTAACAATTTTGACACAGAAATTTCCAGATGTTCGGAAATGTTTTTATTGGACAATAGACACGTGTCATATTGCTCATACAAGAAAGCATGATACGAAACAAATATCGTGTTTTCGCACGCTATCGTTTCCATTACATGACCTGCGAAATAATGCATGAGCTCCTTATTTGTTTGTATGGGTTTTCTGTTTTTAAGGGAATCCTCTTTATATCCACCAATGTTTCTCCTGAGACGTTCTATATCGTTTAAGAACACCGCCACATGGTATTTCGCAAGAAAAGCAAACGGGGCTCATAGTGTCGCTCTGGGGATACGATAAAATGTGGCTCGACCAAGACAGGTTCTATTCTCCAAATGATCGTTCCCTGCAAAACCCTTCTTTTTTTTTTTTTTAACGCAAAGGGGAAACCAGCTGATCAAGGTTTCTTTTTACTTCTACAATGCAACATAGAATGGTGTGGGGAATACATGCTATGAGTGGAAGACAACGGAAAAGTCACTGTAGCACAACGACGGTTGTCATCACGTAAAAATCCTGTTCCAACACGTGGAAAGTGATTTGTGCCCACAAAGGGATACTATTTTATTTCCTTTTTAAAATCCTGAACGTAAGGAATAAGAGCTATTTATGAGGACACTGGTGATGGATTAAATTCGAACTACTTGTGTGATTGAAAGCAGTAGTGGCTCGTGGTTTGATGTGGTAGTGCCAAAAAGTTCAGAACCAATATACTAAGTTTTCTCTGGTTTCAGTCGAATGCCGGGATGTTACCTTCCGTAAGGCCAGGATCGTTGGCTTTCCACATCCGAGCTTCTCCCTTATCCCGGCCTGAACCTTAGATGCCTAAAGGCCATAAATAAATTTAAAGAAAAAATATGCAAATCCAAATCAGTCCAACATTTTAGGAGTAGATGTGGAATTCAATTTATTTTAAGGCCTTTAGGCAACTATGTCTCTGGCTGTATGGTTGATGATGGGATGGATTGGTGGAATGAAGAAAGTGGGAGGAAACGGGAGCACCCCGAGAAAGCCCACGCACACGGTGTTTGTCCACCACAAAACCCACATGGCATAAGCAGGAATCGATCTGACGACCCCTCGCACCAGAGGTAGAGTAGATGTGGAACATACATACATGGATAAAATGATATTTATTTATATACAGATTGGGGCGATTTCCTCATTCAACAAATACACTTTTTTTTATTCACATACGATTGTTTTGCACACAAGGATGTGGAAAGTGAAATCTAGTCTTTAAATAACACGGAATTCACTGAAGCTTTGTTTTAATATTATTTTGATCTTCCAGTACAGGCAAGTACGCAGGAATTTATTTCGGGAGGGGTAAAAGGCTTTTGGGGGATCCAATTTTAATATGGGAGTAGATTATGTGTAAAATTGCCCCTAATATTAGACTAAATTTACAAAAAAAAGTTTGAACTTCGGGGGACGGTCCGGCCCCCCAGACCCCTCCCTTGCGCACGTTCCTGTTCCTGTAAGTAAATACACTAAAATAGTTATATAATTTGCAAATCAAGTTGCTGAGTACAATCTTTATTTCTTTTCATTCTTTTCTTTCATTTGGACTATTATGAGTTAACCTCATAATCATATTTTGGGTGGAGTGAGGATGAAAATGGTGGTGAGGTGCTACAACACATTGAGGGAATTCTTAGTGGAACGAATGCAAGTTTATCTTCTGTTCAGGGGCACCTCTGAACTGATGGAGACAGTATGGATGTTAATGAGTAAGTGTTACAGTGATACCAAGTTTTTTTTTAATTCCTAGCCGCAGCTAGGGCCCGTACAGAGGGGTACGCCGTCTATTGGGAATAGGATATTAAGAGAAGGAGATTTCAAGGATTTGTGGATCGGAAAAGTAGTTTCATTTTCTTTTCTTTATTTTCTCAAGGTCAATAATCTGGACATTATGAGTTTGCCTCATAATCATACTTTTATGGTTGACGTAGGTAGATTATGATCATCGAGATGAAGTGCTCTTTGACGTCACAACAAGTGGGTTGTGTTAGTGAGACAAATGCTGGATTATCTTCTGTTCAGGGGTTACTCTGATCTGATGAGAGACAGTATGAACCCTGATAGTAGATGAATATTACTGTGCAAGATATGATGGTGCTATAAACGGGGGATGTATGGGAGATGAAAGTTGAGAAGAGTGTGATGATCAGGATGATCCGAAGAAATGATGTGATGATAGAGGGAAAAGAGAAGCGAGATAGGGGTATGGACGAAGGTTGTTGTTGATTGTACTGCGGCTATATCATGTAGTGTTTCGAAAAGTAATGGGTGATGAGATTCGAGTCGTTGATGTATGTACTTCAGTCGGAGCTGTTCAAGGTGATAAAGGATGTGTGGGAATGGAATACGGTCATATAATTCTGCTGTTGGACTCGGTAATCTGATGTGGAATGCTGTTCGCAGTGCGTGTCTTTCTAGTATTTTCACTTGGTGGTAGAAGAATAAGGCCGCTGAAATCCAGGTGGTGAAGCCATAGGTGATTACGGACCGTAGGAACACTTTATAAGTGTTAAGTACAGTTTTTGATTGTAGACCCCAAGTGGTGCCGGTTAACCGTTTCAGAAGATTAAGCCTATTGTATGCTTTGGATGTGATATGACTTAAGTGTGGTCGCCATGTCAGGTGGTGGTCAAAGATGATTCCGAGATAAGTGACAGTTTTGGTAGGTTGAATTGGCTTATTATGGATGGTGATGGATATGTGATTAGGATTTCGATGGACACACGTACGGGGATTTGGTAGAATGAAAACAATGGCTTGAGTCTTATTTGGGTTGATTTTGAGTCTCCACTTATCGCATAAGTCTGTAAAACGTACTATAGCTGAATTCAGAGCGATATTGATCTGCTGGATGGTTTTGGCTGAGGCAAGAAAAGCTGTGTCATCAGCGTACTGGAAAAGTTTAACATTTTCAGGTAAAGTAAGGATATTGGCGACAAACAATAAATATAGAAATGGTGATAATGCAGAGCCTTGAGGAACTCCTGAGTGGAGGAAGATGGGATGAGAGTGGAATTTATGTTGATGTATGAGAGTCGGTTAATGAGAAAGTTTAATATGAAGCAGAGGTAGCAGATAGAAAGGCGAAATGAGAGGAGTTTGTGTATGAGGGCTTCGTGCCAGATTTCATCGAAGGCAATTTCAAGATCGAAAAGCACTAGGCATGAGGGTTGAGATTTATTGTAATGATTAGTGATTAAGGTGGTGAGTCGTAGGAGTTGGTCATTAATACTGTATCCAGGATGAAAGCCAACTTGAGTGGGAGGAATTAGGTTGTGGTCATTGAGGTATATGTAGGCGGTGGACGAGGATTCATTCAAGGATTTTGCTGAAGATAGGAGTTAGTTGCATGGGGCGGTATGAGTTGACTGAATCGGGAGGTTTGTGAGGTTTTAGGAACATTAAGGTTTTTGAGGTTTTCCATTCTGCGGTTATGTAGCCGGTGCGTAGAATAAAGGTATATATAGTGGCAAGGAGATGAGGGAGGTTGTAGGGAGCTTCTTTGAGATGTCGATAGGATATATTGTCCATGCCTGGTGCGATGATTGTGAGTTGTGATGTCGGTGATATCGTCAATAGTAATGGGTGCAGTGAGTGGGTTATTTATAGGAAGGGTGTGGGTGTTGTTTGGCTGTAGGTGAGGATATGAGAGATTGAGTCTGTGAACTGGCTATGGGCTTTGTGTATGGGCTGGTTGGATTCTGCTTTGTCAGTGTCAGTGTGTAATGGTTGGTTGTGATGAATGAGAGGATAATGTGGTTTAGTATATTTGCCTGTGAGCACATTAAATCGTTTCCAATATTTCCTGGGATGATGAATAGCGTCAAGGTTATTGCAGGTTTTAACCCATTGTCTAGTTTTGTAGGCTTTGATGTAGTTTCTGACTACGTTGGAGCTGATAGTGAAGGCGGAGGGATTCAGGAATTTTGGTACTTTGATAATCTTTGTAGAGTTGTCGGGATCGGGTGATCAGAGAAAGGTATTGAGGAGGTAACTTGGGTTTTGATGGTATAGATGTGGAAGTAGGGATGAAATTTTTGGAAGCTGTTTGCAATGTGGTGGTGAGGTACAATATACAGTGATATAGGTCATTTTCGGTCTCGGGAGATGATAGGTTATCAATTTGTTCTGTTATATAGGTGGGATAAGCGGTCCAGTCGGCTTTATCATATCGTAATGTAGTGCGTGCTGGTGGTGGATTTTGCTGTCGGTGTTGTCTAGGAGTGTCTATAATGAGCCTGATAGGTGCATGATCGCTACCGATGAGATCAAGTATGTCTACATGATGGCAAGTGTTTAGATTTGTGGAAATGATAACTGCATCCGGTGTGGTGTTTGATTCTGAGCGAGTTGGTTTGGGTAGTGGGATGATGTTGCCAATAGTTTGAATGAGTATGAAATTTCGAAAGTGATCTTCTTCTTGTTGAGGTCGGCTGTGAAGATTGAGATCTGCCATGATGATAAAAGTTCAAAAGTTATTTGATATGTAGGTGAAGAATGAGTAAGGTATGGCATGACCAGGTCGGATGTAAATCATTGCTACTGTGACACAGAGGTTTTGAAAGTATAAAGTTGTTAGGAGATGTTCTGGTAGATGAGGTAATTGTGGATTATGTTGACGATGAGGAGTATTCGGACTGAAACCTATGGCTACATCGCCGTTTGTTCTTTGTGCCGGTATGGAGTTGTCATGACGTATGAGGGTGTAACGTGGTATTTTGCAAGTCCGGCGCTTGTTGAGTAGAGTTTAGTTTAGAAGGAAGGCACTGACGTTTTCTTCTAGGAGTAGTTGTTCGAAAATTTTGTTTGTTGGTAGGTGACGAGATGAGGATTTAAACTTCTGTTTCATAGGCTGGTGCATGAAAGTGTGTATTTCTTGCTACATGTATTGCATTTTGGTGGAGCCTGCATGTTTGGACAAACTTTGGTAGGATGTGGACCGGAACAAAAGGCGCATTTCGGTTGATTGGCATTTACTTGTCGGGTGTGAATTATAGATTTGACACTTCTCGCACCGAACTGGCAATGGTGATGGTGTGTGCGATGGTTCTACCTGATATCTGCGCCTGTAGATGTATGCGCCTGCTGACAGTAATAAATTGATGGCGTCCTGTGCATTGATGAGTACTCTGACGATGTATGTAGGACCTGCGTTACACATGATTTTGATGCGTTTGATGATAGAATGACCTTCTGCTCGGAGTTCTTCTTCTATCTCTTCGATGGTGAGTGATGGTTCTATCCCACGAATGACAACTGATAGAGATGGTGCTTTGCGTGCATGTGGAGATTGTTTTGTGCGTCTGTCCTGTAGAACTGAGAGTAGAGCTTTTTTTTTCGAAAATTTAAACGCTGTGCTTGTTGCGTATTGTTTGTGCCAAATCGCAATCAGATGATTTGATGATTATGCCATTTTTTTATGAATTTGATTTCTGAAATGGATGATCTTGGTACATACTTGATGAACTGTTGAAAATTCTGTTTACTGTTTTGGAACTTGCTGTCGTAGTTTGTGAGCAGGAAAGCATGAAGTTGTGGTTTGTGAGCTGAAGAAAACACGTCTTGTCAAATTCTATAGCATTGTCATCTGTTGATTCGCTTAATGTACGGTGCTTCTTGTGAGAATTAGATATGGATGATTAATAAGAACGTGGTGAGCAAGACCTGGAGCGGTGAGGTGGAGAACCTTGTCGTTTGTCTATGCTAGTTTGTTCCATGCTGCGACGTGATTTGGCGATCTTGTCTAGCGATGAATATGGTGGTGGTCCTGGTACTACTGGAGGTAATTTATGCTGAAGTTGATTAACTGGTGGATCTGCCATGACGATGTCATAAACGTGAAGCTACAATTAATGATTATGGTCAGTCAATGTGCAATGACTGCCAAAATCTGACTAACTCGCTCCCTCCGACACTGACCAGTGCCGTCAATCCTATTGAGACAGTACGTGTGCTAATCTCACTCGTGTGTATACTACACAAGAACCTCGTGCGCACATTAACAAACCCCAGATACGCTAGGTTAAGTTATGATACAAAGTATTTTTTTTTGCTAGACGCTGCTAGCACCGTCAGAAGGCTACACCTTCTATTTGGAAAGAGGAGTGGAGGATTGTGGGAGTTTGCATAGGGAAGATGGCCTATGGGTTATTACTTTAATCTTAATACTTTATTTATTTATTTATTCATCAATTTTTAAATAGGACATTATGAGTTTTTGCTCATAATCATATTGTGGGTGGTAGATAGATCATGGTAATGCGAGATGAAGGCGAGGTGCAGTTATACATCA
The DNA here is from genome assembly GCA_022664845.1 of Lepisma saccharinum. Taxonomy (NCBI): domain Eukaryota; kingdom Metazoa; phylum Arthropoda; class Insecta; order Zygentoma; family Lepismatidae; genus Lepisma; species Lepisma saccharinum. The sequence goes on from JAGDQP010011579.1 coordinate 41,212, forward strand.
CAACACTTTGAAAACAATAAAGACGAATGCAGGTGATTCTTCTTGTTCAGGGGCTGCTCTGAACATTGATGGAGACAAATGAAGCCCTGTTAGTACATTGATGATTACTGTGCAATAAATGATGGTGCTACGTGGTGAGGGGTGTCTGGTAAGTGATAGGCTGAAATGAATGCGTAATCTGGATGGTTTGGTTGCAATGTATAGTGATATATCGTGAATAGTAGTCAGAGAGGTGGTTGAATGTACTGTAGGTACTGCGTGCTGGGTATGTTTCGTGGTTCTGAATAATATCGTGAAGTAGTAGATGATTGTTTTCATATCGTTGGCTTATGTATTTCAGACGTAACGTTTCTAGGTGGAGTAGCAGGTGAGGAAAGGTGATGCGGTCATAAAGTTCGTTTGTCGGACTGGGTAGTTTGATGTGATAGGCGATTCTGAGAGCATGTCGTTCGAGTATTTGAAGCTTTTGATATATTTTGGGGTTTGCTGATATCCATGCGGTGAAACCGTAAGTCAATACATGTCTAAGGAATGCTTTGTATGTATTTATGATGGTTGAGGGTTTTAGTCCCCAGCTTGTGCCAGTAAGGCTTTTTAGAAGATTTAGTCGGTTGGTAGCTTTACTGATGATCTTTTGTAGATGAGGTCGCCATGTTAGATGATGATCGAAAATGATGCCAAGGTATGTGACTTGATGAGAGGAACGGATTGGTTCGTGAAGTACTTGAATGTGAAGTTGTTGTGGATTTCTTCGAATTCGGGATCGTTTCTTTGGAGGAATAAAAACGATAGCCTGCGTCTTGCGAGAATTGATGGTGAGTCCCCACTTACTGCACCATGATGTGAAACTATTAATGGCTTCGTTGAGTGTGCGATTAATGTGCTGTATGGAGTTGTTAAGGGCTAGGAAGGCAGTATCATCGGCGTATTGAAATGTGTGGATGTTGGGTGGTAGAGGTGGGAGATCAGCTACGAAAAGAAAATATAACAGAGGTGAAAGAGATGATCCTTGTGGGACTCCACAATGGAGGAAGATTGGATGGGATAGAGTGTTGTTGATGGTGATATAGGCCAGGCGGTTGCTGAGGAAATTGAATATGAATCTAAGGTAAGTGAGCGGGAGACGGAAAGCTTGAAGCTTGTAGATTAATGCCTGATGCCATACTCTGTCGAAGGCTTTTTCAAGGTCAAATAACACTAAACAGGATGGCTTGGAAGTATTGTAGTGGTTGGTGATCATATTGGTGAGGCGAAGAAGTTGATCGTTAATACTGAATGAGGGGCGGAAGCCAGCTTGATGAATAGGTAGAAGATCATACTGGGTGAGGTGGATATGTAACCTTTGTACTAGGATTTTTTCAAGGGTTTTGCTGAAGGTAGAAGTTAATTGAATTGGACGATATGAGGATGCAGTACTGGGTGGTTTCTGTGGTTTGGGAAACAAGAGTTTTAGAGGTTTTCCAGGGAAGTGGGATGTAGCCAGTGCGAAGGATGAAAGTGAAAATTGTAGCCAGAAGGTTCAGGAGGTTGTATGGTGCTTCTTTTAGGTGACGATATGTGATTTGATCGATTCCTGGTGCAGAGTTACGTTTATGTGTTATGGCATGGATGATTTCTTCGGAAGTGATTGGTGCAGTAAGTGGGTGATCGGGAAGTGGATGAGCGATGTTTGGCTGTAGGTGAGGTGAGGTGAAGTCAATGCGGTCTGCTGGATGTCCTCTGAGCGGATTGATAGGAATGTGTGGTGTGAAAATATCTTGAAGATAATCAGCAAATGCATTGGCTTTGTCTTGATCAGAATGTAAGGCTTGATTTCCTTGCAGTAATGGGTATTGAGATTTACTAAATTTACCAGTGAGAGCATTGAAACGTTTCCAATACTTTGTTGGATGCGAAGTGTCTGCTAATGAGTTGCATGTTTTTGTCCACTGTCTGAGTTTATAGGCTTTGATATAGTTATGCACTGTGCGTTGGTACTGTCGGTGAAGACGAAGTGATTCTATGTTGCCGGTACGTTGATAGTCTTTAAACAGTGTACGTGATTGGGTTATTAATGGTAGATATTGAGGTGGAAGTTTTGGACGGTATGGATGAATTTTGCTTGTTGGTATGTATTTAGTGGTAGCCTGTGAAAGTATTGATGGATGTCTTCTAGTGTGGAGTATAAATCAGTTTCAGTTGATGGAGGCGGGATGTGTGAAGTATGAGAGTGGATGAAATCTTTATAGCCCTTCCAGTTGGCTTTGTCAAAACGAAGAACTGTTCGAGGGGGTGGATAAATTGTGTGTTTGTTGTGTTGATGTGTTTGCATGGTGAGTTTTAGAGGCGCATGATCACTTCCAAGGAGGTCTAATACCTCAATAGTGCTACGATTTGTGAGTGTGGTGGATGTGATGACGACATCTGGGGTGGTGTTGCTGATCGGTCGGGTTGGTTTTGGAATATGATGGATGGTGCCTGTTATTTGTAGTTCAATAAAATCGATAAAATGAGCTTTATCTTGAGCTGAGCGCCTATGAATATTAACGTCCGCCATAATGATGTAATGGCGAAAATTGTTTGATATGTATGCGAAAAATGATGTGGGTATATTATGGCCTGGTCGTATATAGATAGTTGCAATAGTGATGTATATGGACTTATAGTAGATGGTGGTTATGAGATGTTCCGAGAGATTGGGGATATTTGTAGTATGTTGTCGATGTGCTATGGATGGGGGAAAGCCGATTGCTACTCCACCGTTAGCTCTGAGTGCAGGTTGGGTGTTATCGTTTCGCAATAAGGTGTAGCCGGAGATTTTGCATGTGAGTTTTGGAGTGAGATATGTTTCGTTGAGAATGAAGGTGGTGATCTTTTCTTCTAATAGAAGTTGCGTGAAGAGCGGTTTGTTTTGTTTCAGCGAGCGAATATTGAGAAACAAG
>JAGDQP010011580.1:0-42545 GCA_022664845.1 Lepisma saccharinum
CGGATGGTGGATAAAATCCTAAAATTATCCGTCATCCGGATTTCATCTGTCATTCGATTTTACAGTAGACACATTATTCGGATACGTCAAATCCGGAACAATAGCTGCCCGGTATCTGGATGTCCGAGGGGGCAAGAGGTAACGCTTCGTACCTCGTAATCTTTCAAGGGATCACAGGTTCGATTTCAGGTGGGGCAAGTAGTTTGGATCCAACATGAATTTGTAGGCCACGTCTCTAAGATATCACCATCACCACCACCTAATGGAAGCCAATGGCAAACCATCAATGATTCATCTTGTCCAGGCACCTTTTGCCTTCGGGCAAAAGAAACAAACATAATCGGCATCACCATCAATGTATAACTGATGAGCCCAGGTTCGCATGTTATTCTGAAGCTGCCAACGTTTTTTCATTCTTCGTCTAGATCTAGCCGGATACCGGGATAGTACCTTAACTGAAGATACTTGCCAATACTTTGCTCAATCTTGTAAAAGCGACTCCATTCCGATGTTTATTTCCCAATAGTATAAATAAAATATAAAATATTATTTTTATTCCAGATCATACATAAAAATGATATACATTCAATACTTAATTAAACGAAACTTATTGCTTTCTTCTTATGGTTCGCGATTTTGTATAGGGACTAGTGTTAAGAAGATTACTCGAATTTTTATAACATTCAATGTTCCAATATCAGAGAATAATAAATATAGTGAAAATTTTGTTATCAGAATATTAAAAATAATTGAATTCATTGTCTCTAGGCATCTACGGCTCAGCCCGGGATAGAGTACGGAAAATGAAACACGAAGAAGTCGTCCAGGGCCTGCGTTGAGGGTGCCTTCAAGGCAAATGAATCTGTGCATTTATATGCTAAATAAAAATCACATTCTCATCTAGAAGTGGGTTGGGTTAACTCGAGTTTGCAGATGGATGTAAGTTAGACGAAGCTTGCAGCTCTCCAGTCACATGGTGTGTAGATTATTCCAAAATTCTGTGGCATTTATAGAACAGCCCGAATAGACCATTTTCTAGTATTTCACAGGTGCTCTAAGGAACTCATATCCGGAGATAAGGGTGGCCTTTCCATGAAGCTCTAAGGAGGAACATGTAACGAAGAACAGTCAAGGACATCTAGAATTGGACTGGATTTAATTTAAGACCTTGAGGCAACTTTGGCTTAGGCTGATGCATAATGATGGAATTATTAGTGGAATAAAGAAACTGGGAGGAAACGGGAGAACCTCATGTAATGAAATCAAATGAGAAGAGCTTTCCCTGTTTTTGCTATGAAGAATGATTTTAAGAGAAAATAATTATCGTAACAGACATGCGTTCCAGTTTCTTAAAAGTAAATTTGTGCAGTTAGAATCGCTCAATCATTTCGTAAGAAAAGAAGGTATAGTGCATTCTCTTAGAATAACATTTCTGAAGGATAGTTCATATTTGGATACCAGCATGAAATTCTGCACAATATCCAACATGACCTTGTTAAAAAAACAATCGAGACACAACTTGTATCCCCACCCTTTCCCCGAAGGGGGCGGGGGGGCTATGGCCATGAAGATATTTTTATTTACATTTTCTTTCAAATAATTGTATTTACGATAAAAAAAAAACTTTTACATATAAAATACCGGTACTTCAAATTATCATTCAGAAAAGTCATAGCTTCGATTCGATATTAGGCCCCTTTGTGGCGTACCTAACACAAATGGACCTTATAATCCCGATAGATCCATCCATCTGTCTGTTAGTACGTGCCCAAAAATAAATCTCAGTAACCACAAAGTTTAGAGGGGGTTGATGTGTCGTTGGAAATGTCTTGACTATATTAGTTCATAGCCGAGGAAACGTGTTGATTTGTGCAGTATGACAGTGTTGCCAACCCACTTTTAAAATTCATTTTTTTAAAATTTGTTTGTATAACCTTACACATATTCGCACCAGATATTTTGCATAAACATTCGACACAATAATAATAATACTGTGGATGTTCTCCTCCTTAAGTACTTCAGTTGTCAGTGTTGCCAACCTATTCCATAAAAGTTATGTTAGTGTGTCTAAGATGCCAGTGGCGGTCGGTGATTGTCTCCACTGGGTGTTGCATTCAGACTCGTCGACAGCCACAAAGAGTAGGGGCCACGAAAAATTAGGAAAGGTTTTGGGCATACGAAACGTACCTAAAATTAAATATTTGTATTGGGGCAAGAAAAATTTACAGGGACTCATCCCCTCCCCGCCCCCTTGCTACGGGCCTGGACTTTCATGTGGGAGGATTGGGTAGCTAATTAGTCACAGTCAATCAACGTGGAGTTAAATTATGAAATGTATACACAAAAGAAGAAGTGACCAGATATTCAAATAGAGAAACTTTAAGTCAATTAGTTACGATTTTGAGAGAACTTAGGTAAATGTCGTAGGCCTAGCTATAATATTAAGAATAGAATTCGAATGTATGTAACAATTTTTTGTGGCTAGAAATTTGTGTAACTGTTATTAGTATTGTTTATATCAGTGTTAGAAATTTTTAATGATTCACTAAACGTTTTATCCAAGCTATTTTGAACTATAAAGTCGAACAAGCCCACAGCTTCTGACATTGATCGAAATTCTTCGGCCGAGTGAATTGAAGACAGTTCGTGAAGACAGAGCTTTTCTTTGTCAAGAAATGTGTTATCGAACACAATTTCTCCACAGTTTGTTTTGGAAAATTCCAAAAGTAAATTGAAAATTTATCTAAAGTAAACAGCGTGGTTGCCATAACGTGCCATGTGAATTTAAAGCGGGATTTTGTTTCGCAAGTAATCCCATCGCGTACTTACTTTGCTTTTGTTAATATATTTTGTTTGAATTTTCTCTTCCACCAGCTTCGCTATCGTATTCATGCATTGATTAATATAATTTTTATGTTAGTAATAAGGTTGGTTCACTTCCATTCTAAACCAATATGGACCAAATTTAAAGTTCTGACTCAGCATTTTACGCTCGATTTCGTTGTGTGGCCCGTTTTTATTTATGATTTAATTCTTGCACAAAAAAAACCGTAAATATTATTTGCAATATTTTCTATTACATGCAGAGTACGGTATACTATTATATAAATAACTCAGGAATTAAAACTTAAATAAAAAATGGCCCGCACGGCGATAAGACGCGTATAAAATTGAGTTAGAACTGAAAGTTTGGTCCACATTGGATTAGACTGAAAGAAAGTGCGCATACGAGTTTAAATATTTGCTCTGGCGTCTATTTTTCGACACTAAACAGTCACTCCAGTATCGTTACGTAGGACACGAGTGTCGCTTGTTAGATTCAGCATTCTGTGGTGACAAGGAACACATACACGCAAATATACACACACTCTCTCACACACACACATACATACAGAGAGAGAGAGAGAGAGAGAGTAGAGACTGCGGGTAAATGAAGGTCATTAACAGACGCCTTCAGCTTGCGAGGTGATGCGCGCCACGAGTGGATGGAATGGAGAGCTAAAGAGGGGAGAAAAGGAGTAGTGACTTTAAGTTTGCAACAGCTTTCTGTCAATGGTATTAACATAGGAGATGCTATTCCAACGTCTGGCGAAGGGAGAGCCAATGTAGCGGGTTAGGCGTTCAGAAATTTGCGGGAAAATTGCACAATCAAGATTAGACTGTGAACTTGTGAAGAATTTTTTTTCTTCCTAAAAAGGAAACTATGGCTTTTTTGAACACCGAGGGATAGAATATTATTACAAACTCTATATTTTAGAGTGATTGAAATAAAAATTAAATAATTTAAGAATGAGTTAGGCGTTGTACAACGGTACAACACTGCTACTGGTTAAAAATAAAGGTATCAAAACATTTAAGTCTTACGTTGTGTTTTTGTGTGTTTTTTATCGAAGGTCATTCATCTAGAACTGGTCAGTGATTCTTCTACGCCGGCATTTATCGCGGTGCTTAGAAGGTTTGTAGCGCGCCGCGGAAAACCTAACGCTGTCTATAGTGACTGTGCCTCAGTCTTTGTCAGAGCTGACAAAGGTCTTAAGAATTTTATGAAGTTAACCAAGTCCAAGACACATAACGAAGTAGTTAACGACTATATTAGTTCTCAAGGCATCAAATAGCATTACAACCCACTGTTTGCGAAGCACTGGGGTGGCTTGTGGGAAGCTGGAGTAAAGTCCGTAAAATATCATTTACGTAGGATAATAGGTAAAATTTCGAGGCGTGCCTTACCTCAGAACAACTTTCTGCATTATTTACTGATCCAAGTGATTTGTCTTGTCTTACTCCAGGACATTTTTTAATAGGATAACCGTTGCTAACGGCTCCTGATCCAGATTTCACGGATACAAAGATGAATCGATTATCCAGGTGGCATCTATAGTTCAGTAAGTATTACAACACTTTTGGAAACGATGGTCGTCAGAATATCTCTCCAGGTTGCAACTACGTCCAAAATGGTGAAAGTATAGTTGAAGGTTGGAGACAGTTTTACTCAAAGAAGAGTCTTTGAAATTGAGACTCGGAAGAATCAGTGTTACTCATCTTGGACCTGACAACTTGGTTAGAACAATGACAGTGAAAACAAAGGACGGTGCATACAAGAGATCCATTACAATGGTATATTCCTTGCCATATGACTCAAAGTAATATCGTTTGTGTGTAGGCATCATTGAGAGTTCATACTTATCAGTATCATTGAGAGTTCATACTGAAAAAAATAGGACTTGCCTTCTGTCATATTTTTTTTTTTAAATACTAGTAATATTTCGGGTGGACGATATGTTCAGTCCGTGTATTCAGTCAGTTCTGAGAAGAAATATGATTCTGGAAGAACAGGGATCAGAGAACAGTGTACAGCGACGTAGTAGTCTGTGAGAATTTTAAAATCGTTTTGTGTAGCAATTTTTTCGTGCGTGAAATGTTAAAATGCATTTCGTGAAACACATCCAATTGTATTTCATTTCAGTTTTTTGTTAAATGCATACACACCAAGGAAGTCCCTTGATAGCATCTTAGACACACTAACATTAATTTTTATGAAATAGGTTGGCAACACTGACAACAGAAGTACTTAAGAAGGAGAACGTCCACAGTATTTTTATTAATGTGTCGAATAATGTTTATACACAATATCTTATGCGAATGTGTGTAAGGTTATACAAACAAATTGAAAAAAAAAAATAATTTTAAAAGTGGTTTGGCAACGCTGTCATACTGCACAAATCAACACTCTTCCACAGCTATGAATTAGTATAGACAAGACCTTCCCAACGACACGTCAACCCCATCTAAACTTTGTAGTTACAGAGATTTATTTTTGGGCACATACTCACAGACAGATGGACGGACCTGGCGGGATTATAAGGTCCCTTTGTGTTAGGTACGCCACAAAGGACCTAATATCAAAGGTATGACCTTTCTGAATGATAATTTTAAATACCCGTACTCTATATGTCAAACATTTTTTTTCATATGTACCTTTATTTGAATGAAAATGTAAAAAAAAAAAAAAACACTGAAAAAAAATGTAAAACATGGCCATAGGCCCCCGCCCCATCCGGGGAAAGGGTGAGGGATACAAGTTGTGTCTAGATGGTTTTTTTAACAAGGTCTTGTTGGAGATTGTGCAAAAGGTTATGCTGGTATCCAAATATGAACTATCAAACGACTAACAGAATGCATTATATATTTCAGGCGCCTTTGCCTGTGAAGTTTGAAACTATTTATAAAGTGTGAATTTTCTCGACAATTACCTTTATTTGTTCTCTAAATACCACTAAAAGAGGCTGCAATGCGCTTAATTCCCTTTTATTTACTTATTTTTTAACTGAAGAAGGTCGCAAGATAATATCATAATTGTCGAAATAGGCAGGATAAAAGTTAAGGAAGTCTTTGATCTAAAGCTGAAAGCCCTATAAAGAACCTACTTTTGGCTCAGATATCTGAGTGCCTGGACCTGAAAAATCCACTCGCCTGTTCGCCAGTGGCGAGTAATTTTTTATGTCTGGCGGGCAAAATATCCAAACAAAGACGCGGATAAAGTTTTGTAAGCGCGATATAAGGAATAACGAATGAAAAAATTATATTTTCACCCGCAGTAAGTATTCAGCGTCTGTGAAAAAGGCCTCAACACTGTAAATCTAATCAAAACTAACCTGCGTTCTTCATGAGAAAGTGCAAAATTAGATTTTTTCTTGATGGCAAATCCTAACGCACCCCCCACTTGAACTTTTCGATTCAAAGAAATTTAATCGACCGTTTGTACTACAAAAGCAGTGACCGCCACACAGCCCGACATGCACATAATGTCAAGAAAAAATAGAAAAGGTAAGTCACCTTTTTTTAAAAATTACCTTGATAAATTTTAAAGCATGGTTTCACTGATATGTTATGATGGCATAACTATGATGTGGGTAACATATTTTTGGTTGGTTGGTTGCCGAGCATTTATGATACATCATTTAATACATTATATACTGCACAATGATCTGGATAGTAGTTTTTTTTAGCTGCCTAGCACCTGCAAGCCAGATTTTTCAAGCCCTGCTGATTGCTTACTACAATATCATAGTTTTGGGAGCAGTCTAGTTTCGGCTAAAAGTAAATTCTGTACAGCACTTATCACTTCAGATTATATATCACGATTTCTATTCTCTCTTCTACGGCGATATGTGGAAATGAATTTACAGAACCAAAAGAAAGCACACTCTCTGAAATTGAGGTACTTCCACTGATGCTACTGTCTCGAATATTTTTTTAGAACTATGTGGACCCGTGATACATATACGCACGCATGCTAGAATAATATATATTAATTCATGTTTTATTTCCCTTCTTCATGTTCATGTTTCATTTCGTTTTATATTTCGCATATTGTGCATGGAAACAAAGTTTTATACTGCTACTTACCAATAAAGTAAAAAAAAAAAAAAAACTTTTTATGATTTTACGTTGGTTTTCATAAATCTAATGCTTTTCAATGTGCAATATTCTTTATTTGAAGTAATTCCACATGACTTCCATATCTTGTCTGCATAATACAATGATATTTTTTTTAACTTCCTATTTGGAACTACGAAACAAAATATAATCCCCGAAGCTACTCCCAAATTAATAGCCGTGTCAGGAAGTCAACTGCGCAACCTTTGAGTCCCCAAACCTGTTTCTTCCGCAGGGTTCAAATGAATAGAAGACTAGGTAGCTGGAAACGTTGGAAAAGGGAAGGGGAACAGCACTTCGTTCACCAACACGTATTTTCCCTCCTGGAATTGGAGGGAGAGGGGAGGAAAAGGTGAAGAAATTCACCTTAGGGTACCTATAGAAAAATTCAAAGAAATTATCTCTTTTGAAAAGGAAAATATGTTTATTCTTAGAAAATAGAAGGATACTGTTAAACAATTATTTGTATTCAGATTATAGGCCTTATTTAGAAAGAAGTAAATTATTGCGTGTGTCTTTTATTACGAGTACATTGTTCTGCAAATTAGACAAGAATGGTTCAAATATTACAATTACTAAGAAGCAAAATAACATTTGAGTTAAATCGGAGCTGACCATCGTGACATATAAATTTTAGTTTTCTTTCAATTAATTTAAATCAGTATTATTGAAGTTTCTTCCCTACGTATCACCAGAGGAACTTTTTTAATTCAACTTTTTACGCCCAAAGCTAATTACAGTTATAACCTAATATATTACAGTACATTAAGATTAAACTAAATCTAACGTATATTTCCAGCGGGGTTTCTTTTCATTTTAAGGAAAAATAAGATAATTGATTTCGATGGTTCAAAAAGGCAAATCCAATCTTGTAATCATATCTTGAGCATTATTTTTTCCTTTAATTACTAGAAAATGTCTAAACACCTGTATTCTGAGAATTTGTGAGTGGTATTAGAGTGTTTTCATCATAAGTGACACTACCTTCGTTTTGGTCAGAGAGTTCAAAAGTACATGGCAAAACAACGGTATTATCTTTATTAACAAATCAAATAAAAAAGTAAAGTTTCTTATAAACCCTTTCTTCACACACGCTTTAAAAATATCATTATCGAAGCCTTAAAATTAAAGAGTATTATTTTTAAAATTCGAAATGCGAGTCTGTACACGCCCTGATACTCTTATCACATCGCAAGATTATCTTCTTCAGAATGAATCGCCCTTATTCGCTGCTTCACTTCTGGTTCAATAAGTAACTTTTGTTTCCATATTTAGAGAAAAGCATATTTTAGAGGAATGTTGTGTAATCTATATGAAGCTGTAATGGGCGTTAACTGTTGGAGCCACAACCATACGACAAAATGCTTCCTAAACAAATAATTCTAAAAGTAGTGGGATTATGTTTCATTTAACAATTTATTAATTATTCATTTTAGAGAAATAAAATAGCTTATCTGGTGCATCACTGAAAATAGCCTCATACTAGAATATTGTGGTATCTTTCTTGAACAAGGTTTTATTTGAATACATGCTTGAAGCATGCTAAAATGCTTTCGTTCCGTTAATTTTTGTATAATATGGTGAATACGCGAAAGCTGTTATGCTTTAGTTTCTAGATTTTACGGTAAAGGAAAAGGATTCCAGAAGATTTTGGTAAGATATTGCAGTCTGGTTATCGGGAAGGGGGTCCATATATTTTGCCTAACTACTGGAAATTTTAGTCCTTTACTTGCTGAACATTTCAGCCTTGTTGCCTTAGGCGTTTGACCGCTGTTGACGAGACTGCAGTTTCGAATCCCGCCAGGCACATGAATGCTTGTGGATTTTAAATATATGGTGTCATATTAGCGAGACCGGTAGAAGTCAATAGTTACTAATATTATTCAAACGAAACACAGTGAGCTCGTGAATTTGATCTACTTTTCTTTGTCAATTGCTTTGATTGTGCTTTTAACCTTGACGAAAGTCTGATAATAAAAAAACTGGCATTCCAATTGTAAAACCCAAATTTCAATTCTCGTATTCTGTACACCCCGATTATCTTGTCATTCTGAAACTAAGCAATAATCTTGGAAACGTCACTCAGGATTGCCAGAAACAGGGCTCAGCCCGTTGTCCCAAGGATTCTGCTAGGCCTTCCACATGGGATGGAGTGTCATCCCTGAAATTCTCTTGGATAATCCCTCAACTATAAAAATTTAATTGTTAAAAATTGTTAGAATTGTGCAAGACACTACAATATGCTCAATTTTTTTTTTGCTCCAACCCCTACACGTGCTGATCCAAAGTCTGCGACCATAACCAGCGTACCACAACGGATGTGTTCCAGTATGCTGTTTGTCAATGTTGATTAAATATTTAATCAAATTTCTAATTATATATGCCGCAGTCAGTTTCGAAGTTCATTGATCCAAAAATTAATAGAAGCAGTTAGTACTTCAAGCGCTGTAGAAGAATTTGAATTTTATTTAAGACCTTTAGGCATCTTTGGCCCAGGCTGTATAAATGACGATGGAATGAATAAAGCGATAGGGAATGGGAAAACCCCTAGAAAACCCAAGCACACTTTTTATCCACCAAAAATCCCACATACCACGAGCTAGGAGCGAACCAGAAAAACCAGACACCACACGAACCCAAGCTCTAGACCGAGCCACAGCGGTTCCTCGCTGTAGAAGAGGTCAACAATATTTTACTAATAAAATCAATGCTAATTATACCGATTCCTTGTGTTATATAAAAAATACTGGTGGGTTCTATATATTCCAAAGTGGTTGCAATTCAGAGAAACATTGTGAAAATGTTAAGAAGCCTGGTAGGAAAAAAATTATTTAGAAGTTATTTTCAAAGGAAATCAAAGCTTTTGGGGAGGGCCTCAAGATATATCTAGGAGTAAAATTTATGCTAAATGGTTTTAATTTGCCTAAAATTACACTAATTTTATAAAAAAAACTCTGAATTTTGAAGGGGAGCTCAAACCCCATAAACCCCCGTTAAATGCGCCCTATCCTGACGCCAATCACAAGTTTTTTGAGTGATGGACGCCAAGTAGTCGATAAATTGTACATAATATACTCATGGCGATGTTGCCAAATGTCGGACGCCGAAAGATCGTTAAAATGAAACGGAGTATACAGACAAAACATATACATTGCCGACAGTAGTGCACCTAGCGGAGGAAAAGTGAACTACGAAAAGAATTCATTCTTTTAATTTGCTATCATTTTGGCGTCCATTCGTGATTTTTCATTTTAGTCTGGAAGCATTGATATGATTAAACATGTGACTTTGGAGTTTTCTGCTATTTCCGTACACAGAGGGCTTGCTAATTTATGTTTGGGAAACAGAAAAATATATACCCAAAGTGTGTTTCTAATGGTTTACAATTTGACGTCCGATATACGGACGCCAAAAGTACATGGACGTCAAGAGTAATGCTAAAACGCAATGTATGGACGCCAAAATGATAGAAAGATGTATATATATATATATATATATATATATGCACAATATTTCATTTGATACCTCCAATACTGTAGGAAGGTTAAAGGAAGATTGAGCCGTGGCCCAGGATCAAGGAAACCACTGCATGCAGTCAGCAGATGGCGGTTTGTAAGTAAACAAATACAGGAGCGGAGACTTCAGGCTCTCTGGTAGGCTGCACTTTTTTTTTTCTCTCTATGAAAGACTGCTAAGAAGAAACCATAGGTCCTTTGTGATCATTTAGCGGGTCCTCAGATTTCAGTATAATAAATTATTCCTTAATATTCGGTGCTGTGTCTGCGTTGACATGTTTGATAAACGTAAAAATACAGAACTTTTTGTTTATTTCTTAATTAATGTTTTGACCACTCTAATTTGCTGTTTATTCCTTATGCTACTCACATATTCAGGAGCTTGTTTAAAAATATTTCTGTTAGTCTCTCCAGTGTATTGTTTGGCACATGTACAAATTGCCCTACAGATGCCAGAATTCTCCGATTTATCTTGACTTTCTCTTTTAGACTATACAAGAATTTGTCATATTTTAAGATCAGGTTTGCAAGCAATATTGATATCATGGGTGCAAGGAGCTTGCTAAGACGGTTTTTTTCACAATACAGAAACGTGAATCCATTTAATGTTTCTGGCTGTTTACTAGCATATGTCGATTTTCGTGATGTCCATCCATTAGCTTTATTCAGTATTTCTCTGTACTGATGTAACATTTGTTTAAAAAATATACTGTTAAAAACAAAACAGTTAGTCGTCGTAGATGCTTGAGTTATTTTTGTTAATGATCTGGTGTAGAGTACATCAGTTGGCTCGGTGTCCGAAGTTGTTTCAGATGTTCCTCTTTTGGCTGAGAGAATGCGCTGATGATCGATGATCAGGAGTGTTCTTGATGTTCGTTTTCGGTACACTGAGGTATTGAATGTATTTTCCACATCTTTTTTTTATTGTATATTTTTCTTCAGTGATTCCATGCCTGATGCTCTGATGTGCACTCAGTCTCTTATCAAATTGAATACGAGAATGTCCGTGGTACTCCTGGGCACCTTGGGAAGTAAAGGCGGTCGAGCGTGGAACTGATCACTCCACGTCACTTTGTGTCGTAGGTCGAGAATATGTGGAGCGCTACCTCCACATTTACGGCGAGTGCGCATCGCACAGGAAATACCTTTACCTTTATACTTTGGTGCGTGTTATTCCACAAGTAAAAGATTTACTGCAGTTAATAGCCACTTCTATATTGCTAAGATATGGTATACATGTCGAAAGTATACTATTAATTTCTTTTAAAGATTCTTTTAAAGATTAAAGGGAAGATTCTTTTAAAATGTGGCACTCGAAATATACAGTCACCAGGTTGGCAAGGAATTGAATTGATTTGAATTATAGCCTTTTGGCATCTTTGGCTCCGGCCGGGATGGGGTGTGGGAAGGTATCGGCCAGGGTCGTACGTAAGGTACTATCCCGGCACTAGCGTGGTGAAACAAGGAAATCCTGGAAAACCTCAGTCAGAATGGTCGGCCGCTGGGATCGGGCAAGAAATGGAGACAAGACATTAACAATAGCTAGACCAGATTCAATTTGATATATTTCCGTACTAAACATACAATATTCTGCTTCAAGGCAGGCTCTTAGTCCCTTTAGAGCACCTTTCTTCCATATTGGATCAGTTGTGAATGTATCATCACTTTCTCTCTTCAATATACACTATGTCACGAGATATGGTTGGGAAGAGGATTTTCACGTCTGAACTAAGTACACATTGTATAAACCAGTCTTCTTTTCTAAAGAATGTCATAATTCTAATCTATTTTCACACAGTACTCGAATTTCGATTCTGATATGAGTGAATCTAAAATAACAAATAAGATCAGGCCAGATAGGCAAAAGGATTAGGACTTACTTGCGTTCCCGAAATAATTAACATGCACTGATTAGCACTTTATCGCATGACTTAGTCTCATTATCGATGTTCAGGACTGTATTACACGTGATCGAACAGGCAATACAGTAAAAGTTCCAAGGATTGAATTGACATATTGTGTGATCTTGTACTTTTGGGATCAGAAAGAGCTATGATTAGTGTTGAAGGAATGTTCGGTGTGTGTATTTTCGGTTGTCCATTTGTGCGTGTATAAATGGGATAGGTGGGTCATGCACCATGCCAGACTTCCTTTTTCACGGTCAAATCAGAGGACACTATCATGTAATAGACATGATTTATCCGTTTCTTAGAATGTCCTGCATTTTTGTTTCATAACCTTTCGAGTTATTTAATCATTTTATTTTATAACCTTTGTGAGATTTTATACAATAGACTCCATTTTGTGTTAACCATATCTCTCTCTCTCTCTCTCTCTCTCTCTCTCTCTCTCTCTCTCTCACACACACACACACACACACACACACACAGAGAGAGAGAGTGAGTGAGTGAGTGAGTATGTTCTTGTGTAATGTTCTGTAGCTACCGGTAAGTCTTATAATAAGCTCAATTGTTGATGGTGCCAAAGGTTAGGCGATAACTTTGCATGCTTATCAACTTTTGTGGAATACTTACGGAGTGACTTACCACTGCTCCGTGAAGAGGTAGCATTTGGCGCGTATATTAGTGGCTAAAACATACATTAACAAACAAACACAAAGGAACAAACAAACATGCTTCCACAGCTACAGCACTGAAGGTACCGGTAGTCGTGTGGTTTGGGACGCTAAGCCACCGACTCGAAGGTCCCGCGCTCTAATCCCAGCTGAGGCATGGATGTTTGTGAATTTTAGAGACTTAACAGCTAATGGACTCGAGACGGGTAGAAGACATTAGTTAATTAAATGGCCCAAAATACAAAATTTACATATTTTTTTTTTCAATCTGAGGAATCACTAAATGCTCACACAGGACCTATGAATTCTTGCCAGTTAAAGAAATCTAAATCCTGTAGTTTTAAAGGGGAAAGAGAGAAACATTTTAAAGTGTCAGTATACAAGGAACAACGAATAAATTGAGCACTTGAAACCTCCGCTTTATTTGTTTACTTACAAAACACCGTCTGGTGTCCACATGCACCCAATTTTCCTTGATCCTCAACCATGATTTGAACTTCCTTAAACTTCCTCTGTCTCCTACCTATAAGATAAAATTAATTGTATGGGCGGTAACAGCACTATGGCTTACGCCCTTCCCGACTCCTACCTATATATAACGTATATATATTTGACTTTTGTCTTCATGGACTTGTGATAAAGGTTGATTGGCTCAAGTGAAATATAGTGGTGTTGCGGTATTTATCAGCGTATCCTGGTAAGGACCTTTTTTAATTACTTGAGAAAAGTAACTTCTAGCTTTATATTTAAGGAAACCAAAAACATCAATGTTCAATGTATTGTAGCGTGACTTGTCCCGAAATTTAAGAACAATGATATTGCAGATCAGATGGTTACGAGAAAAGGAAAATATTAGTTACAACAATCTAATAATATGTACCTTTAAGGCAAAAATTAAAATTCAATTATAATGGTAACTGTCGTAAACCGAAATTTACAAGCCAAATAAGGGAGTTTCATGTCATGGGTTGCAAGTTTTAGTTTTCATTCCGTTCATTTACTATAAATATGAGCAGACACCCAAGATGTGAAATTAACGATATTGATATTTTGAGAAGAGATATTATAACACGGACGAATTTATTTTTATTATTATTATTATTATTATTATTATTATTATATACTTTGAATTAATTGTAATCGTTCTCAACGGTAGAAAACCGTAACTTACGTGGAGATATCTTATGCTATCTACCTGATGGCTTCATCAGCACCAACAACAATTTTTATGTAGAGTTTTTTATATATATAACGTGCAGTGATATTGATATTGTTATACTATTATCAATATACATTATTGACTTGTAATCAGATTCACCGAAAACTTGTTTTTAATACCAGTTCCACTATAGTGCAGGAGGTGTAATTCAGGTATCTTAGCTTTAATATGAATTTGATAAAGCACAATTGATTGTTTCTATAGAATATATTTATTTAGGGCTTTTTGCGTGTGTTGTGTACTGTAAAATTATCAAATTTAGTACGAAAGGAAGTAGTTGTTTAAGGTTAGTATAAAGAGATGATCTCTGTTTTTTTCTTCTTCTTCTTATTTTCCTTCGTGAAAAAACTCGAATTCTGCTGCTGCAAATTCAAACCTAAAAATCTCATATTATTAGAAAGGAAAGTTCTTATCCATTTCAAGATTTCTCTCCCAGTCAGTTGGGATTCTTAGCCTTATCCATTGTGGAAGCAACTGCATTGTTATAGGTTTAAACAGTACCTATTACAGTCAAGGGATTTCAACAATGAACAATATAGAAAATGAATATACCACCATCTAGCGTTGGAAATAAACAATTAACAGGCTTATACTATGAAATTGCCATAGATCGGAAATAAGGAAGTAATTGATTTTGAATCAAGATACTCAGATATGTACTTAAGAAGCATCGTTATTGTGCCTATGTACCAACAATAAAGATTAAATTTAAATATACAAATAATAAAGATTAAATGTAAACATACAAATAAAAGAAGTAAGTGAAGATATTTACATGAAGAGTAGCGTTATGGAAAAACAAAAAGGGCATGCAAATATAGAGTTACTATTCGTTATTTCGTGGCATATTCACAATTACATACGAACGAAGAAAGAAGAAAAAGAAATTTGGCTTAACCGCCGTGGTGATCAATTGAAGTTAGCGTGTATAATCTTGTTTCTGTATTCACTTCTTCCCCAATAAATAGTTTAGTTTTCCTCTCTTTCTTTTGTAGAGCTATTCAGAAAAACTTTATTGATATGGAGAATATGTTTGATTTAATGAAGGAAGAACAAGAAGTAATTGACATGCCCGATGCAAGCCCTTTGCTTGTGAAGAGTGGTACCATTGAATTTGACAACGTCAATTTCAACTACCTTCCAGAGAGAACTGTGTTGAAAAATATTACCTTTCGTGTACCTGCTGGGAAAACTGTTGCTCTGGTAAGTTAAGCTTTTTTCCTAAGTTATTTTTGTGTCATTCCATTTTAGTGTAACAGTTTCGAAAAGCAAAAATGCATCTCAATTTTTGTTCTTTAAAATTTTATAAATTTAAACAAAAAAAAATCTTTTAGAATTGGTCTTGACATTTCAGAACACCACACATCAATAAAAATATATCCGTCGCAAACGAAGACCTTCTACCAATGTGATGGAAAACCATGAACCTCAAAGAATCCATACAATATCCTCACGTCTGCAAAGGTTCTCTAACGACTAATGATGAGGTACACCAAAAAAAAAAGTTTCCCAACTAAGGCGGATATTGGACTCAACGAGTCCGCTTAGCCGCATATGGTTTTGCGTTATCATGCAATAGAATAATACTCTTGCGATTCACGAGTGCAGGCTTTATATATATATATACAGATGCTTATCAGAATAATGGAAACACCTGTAGTTGGCAACACGTCAGATGTATGGGTTGGAAGTGGTGTCGTGGCGACCGCAGCGCCGGACTGCTGGTGGTGGTGTGTTAGGTCGGTCTCCATACTACGTCAGGCGTCGTGGAACAGGAGTGTGCAGTGGCTGCAGCAGACGGAGGTAGTGTAAAATGGGAGACCTCTCAGAGTTTCAAAGAGGGCAAATTGTTGGTGCGCGGTTATGTGGAGTGAGTGTGACGGCAGTGGCTAGTGTGTTAGGTGTGTCGCCAGGGACAGTGTCGAAGGTGATGACGGCCTACACAACACACGGGAAAACCACATCGGGGAAGCGGAACAGTGGGCGGAAGAAAAGCATCAGTGACAGGGCACGCCGGGTATTAAAGCGCATTGTCACGCGGAACCGTCGTGCCACTGCGGCGCAAGTGACGGAGGAACTCAATCAGCACGTCCCCCAACCTGTTTCGACAATCACAATCCGCAGCGAATTACATGACATGAACTTACGGGGTCGTGTTGCACGGGCCAAACCTCTCATCAGGGACCAGAACGCTTTAGCACGCCGCAAATGGTGCCGCGACCATGCAACTTGGACCGTTGACGACTGGAAACGTGTGGTATGGTCGGATGAGTCACCATTCACCCTATTCCAAACCACGGGCCGTGTTTATGTGTGGAGAACGCCCAAAGAAGCGTATGATCTGCAGTGTCTCCGCCCAACTGTGAAACATGGCGGCGGCACGGTGATGCTGTGGGCCGCAATATCATGGTTTTCATTGGGTCCTGTGGTCACACTTCGCGGACGCATCACTGCCAACGATTATGTCGCAATTTTAGGAGACCACTTGCATCCTATGGTCCGGATGTTGTTCCCGGACAATGACGCCATATTCCAGGATGATAATGCACCCATTCACACAGCTGGAGTTGTTGCAGCGTGGTTTGAGGAACATCGGGATGAAGTTCAACACCTCCCCTGGCCCGCCCAATCCCCAGATCTCAACATAATTGAACATCTGTGGTCCATCTTGGAAACACGACTCCGGCGACGATTTCCACCTCCATCCTCTCTCACAGAACTGGCCTATGCCCTGCACGAGGAATGGTGTAATATTCCACTTGCTACCATTCACGACCTCTATGCCTCCATCCCACGTCGCATCAAGGCTGTTCTGAAGGCGAAAGGTGGCCCGACACCATATTAATCTGGTAAGTTGCACTTTCGTTCAGGTGTTTCCATTATTCTGATAAGCATCTGTATATATATATACAAGGGATTTGCGTGACTTCGAACGCTCAGAACAGCACGAAAATGTGGTTAGAATATGTATCGCTCATCCCAAAACTGTGGTATGAGTCATTTCCGTGCAAAACTCATCTGTTTTCTACTAGCGCCATTCGACGGTGGCATGTCGTACCTGCACGAACAAGTACTTACTCTAGTTGTGTGAATAGTATAGCTGCAGTAGGAGGCCTTCTTTTGGAGTGTTCGGTTGTTGGTTAGTGTGTAAAGAGTGTACATCGGTATCGTGAGGCGAATTAAACCAATGAATGTTGTCAAACTGTTAGAGGCAAAGTTGCGACGTGCTGAATATGGAAACTTAATTGTAGTCGAGAATATGGAGTTCGCGAATATGTTATATAGCATGATAATTCACAAATACAATGGGGATGACGCAGAAATGCATAAAGATACGCTGGATAGGTATAGTGATTTTGAAGGACAGGAAGAGCTTTATCCAATTGATGTGGCTTTATCAATGAGTGGCAGATTAGCTAACAAGCTCTATATCTGTTTTGAAGAGTCACAAGGCACTTTTGGCCCAAATGTTTCAAAGAAACTTGAAGCAACATGTCTACGAAACATTCATGTGGAGGCAAACAAAAGTGGCAAAATGACGAAAGAGTATATGAAAAGTTTTTTAACTACCGTCCTTGGTGAACATGTACGTGATGATGCGAAGAGCCTATTGCTGTGTGATTCCTGGTCAGGCTATAAGGATCGTACTCTGTTAGATGAAAATTTTCCGAACAAGGATGTTGCGCTCAAGATATTGCCACCGAAGACAACAACATATTGCCAACCTCTTGATGTGTACTTCTTTCGGCAATATAAGCTCTACTTGTGGTTTTTCACATTGTAGTCTTACAAAATCAACGCTCCTTCTCACGTAAAGTTACACTTTTTGACATTGACATACCAATATCATCGTTTGAAAATGTAATTAGTGTGGCGTTTGATATTGGACTGCTTGAATGCAGAAGTGCTGTTGAATGTGAAAAAGTGGCTTTAGTCAGATGTGCATTTTGTTCAGTTCCACTTGCTTTTACCACCTCATTGAAATCCCACACCTGCACTTTGAAAACTGAATATCGGGGCAACACTATCAGGTCAATGGAAAAGGTTTCTTGTTCAGATAGCGTAATTGCAATATGCGTTTTTTTTGGTCCTCTTATATCGATATTTTGTTTCTTCGCGTTACCAATGTTCCTCTCTTAAACCTTGAATAGGTGATCATTCAGATATCTCTCGTGGTAAGACGCGCAGTTTTGCATGCGAATGGTTCATACCACTGTTTTTGGGATGAGCGATTTATATTCTAAGCACATTTTCGTGCGGTTCTGAGCGTTCGAAGTCACACACATCCCTTGTTAGTGGAAGAAAAAGAGCAGTGGCTGTTTGATTCTGAAGTTTAAGAGTTCATCGGTTTCTCTTACATAGAGGACATCGTAGATTGTGGAGGGTAGGATACATATGATGTTGGAGGGAACACAGGTTCCTTTGGATTGAATGGGAAGTGTTCATTCCTGATACGATGACTGTTGATGTAATTAGGGTAGGGGTAATTTAATAATTCTCTTTTTGTATACAAAGATTAAAATACACTTCGTATGCTTTGCAGATAAAAGGAGGTTTGCTATCCAGATGTTAACCGTGTTACTTTTTACTAAATATGGATTGTTAAATTTTTAGTCTATTTTTTTATTTTATTTTTCAGGTAGGTCCCTCTGGAAGTGGGAAAAGCACAGTTGTTCGTCTTCTTTTCCGTTTATATGATGTGTCATCCGGATCTATTCTTATCGACGGACAGAACATAATGAATGTAACTCAAAAATCTCTAAGAAGAACTATAGGAGTTGTACCACAGGATACCGTGCTTTTTAACAACACTATTATGTAAGTGATTTTGAAATTGCTTACCTTTGATGTTAAATGTGGAAAATTTGTGGCGTGTATGAATCACAAAATTTTAGGGTTTGCGTAAATGTCTAAAATTCAGCATATCACTCGTACTTATCCTGCTTTTCAGCTCTGGAATTAAAAGTGTTAAAGTGATACTTTTAGAAACACCAATGAAGATAAACTGAGAGGCTTGACGTGCTCCAATCACGTTTCATCTGTCTATTTCTATATGTCTTAAATTATATTTTTCGTTTCAGTTGTGCCGCCTTGGTTTTGTTTGGTTAAAACTTAGAATCTGAAGACTGCTTTATTATGTAACGTAATTTGTCGTATTATTATACAAACAGCAATAAGTTATACTCATGTGTATTGCCTTTGTGTTTCCTTTCATTATCATTGCACAAGGATTTTACAAGCGTAATTTCTCGAGGATCTTTGGTCTTGATCAAAAGCAAGAGATTAAGACCAAAGACTGACTACTTAAGCTTGTAAGTATCATGTGGGATGAAGTTTGAAGGAAATACTATGGCATCGTAACAATTCTTGAGAAGCCAGAAGAAAATAATAGCTTTTTGATTATTATTCTCATGATATAATAATTATAAAAGTTTTAGATTCTTTTACGTAACACATTTCTTTGTTTTTAGATGTTTGTGTAGTTTAAAGAAGTGAAAAGTTATGTTTTTAATAAAACAGAATGCCAAATAAGCGGACATCTTTTAATCCAAATTGTTTAAACCAATGGACTGCAATGAACGGATGCTGAAAGAGTGGTGTGAAAAACAAAGGTCAAAGTTTGAAATGTTTTGTCAATTACGTAAGGAAAAAAAAGTGATAATCGTAGACTTTTTTTTCCACGATGAAATCGGTTACTATATTATTCACAAACTCACTGTCATATTGCTCTCATTAAAGACATTGTGAAAGGAACAGAGTTAACATTTAGAACAAACTCTGGAATGTCAAATAGAACTTTACCTTCAAGCGGCACTTGTAAGGGTACCGTCATGTGTAAAAAAATGGTGGAAGTGTGATTTCTGGTTCTTCACAGCTACTGTCTTTGACATAAGAAGACACACTAAAACAGAGCTCTTATGGGCACTCAAAGTTGTGAAAGATCAATTCTTGTGAAGATGTAAATGCTTTAATTAGAACGACGTTTCCTGATAGCAGGATAGCTTCCGAGTTTTCATGTTTCTGTAAAATTATCTATTTCTGAGGTAACAGGACACTATATTCACGAGTTACTGTTGTCTGATATCAAGAATCAATCACCTTTTTCCATTTGTTGTGATGGAATTACTAATATGCACGTTAGAAAACAGCTGGACCACATGTTCCTGTATTGGTCGGATGGAAAAGATAGTGTATGTTTATGCAACAAGTAAAGATATTTCGAACGAAATCGTGAGATCTATAGGTAATACTAACTTGATCTTGGATATTAGTGAAGCAAAGAAACAAGTTTTACCTACACTTGTTAATGTAGAGACATGCATATTATTCATTGAGGTTTTGGGAAAGTATTTGATGAGGAAGTAGTAGATTTGGTAGTTTCCTGCATATTTTTATCAAACTTTAGCCTGTTAGGATGTAGAATTTATAAAATAAACTTGGAGTCTCTCAGCTCAAGTTTTTGGAACATGTAGATGCAGATGGCTGACTTTGGTTCTAGCAGTTGAAAAGAGTAAAAAGTTAGTGGAATGTTCTCAAGGAATATTTTCTTACAGAACTTCCGCAAAGACAGAAAGATATATGAGAATGCAAGATACAGAGACATTGTGAAGTGTTTCAAAACACAGCTCTCAAGTAAAGTACGAATGTACTTTTTTCTATCTGTAATTAAATTGCTTGAGAGGTTTATGAACTTCAGTCTTGAATACTCCTTAATCCAGGTTCTTCATGAACGTTTGTTTCTCGTACTGAAAGATTGGCTTAGGCGATTCATGAAGCATGAAATGATCCAAGACAAATTATTGCGTTGACCTATCCTTCTGTGGAAAAGGAATAAAGTTACGTTGATTTTGATATTGGTGAAGAGGCAAGAAATTACTGAGTAAGTTTGATCTGAAGATTCAGAAAACACTACTTCATGACATGCGGAAGTTCTACCACACTTTAGCAGAACATCTTATTATAACACTGCCTTTAGGTAATGTAATAAAGGATGCTTAAATTTGAATACAAATGAGAAGGTTGAACTGTGAACTCTATAAAGGAGTTTGCAAGTGCTGTTCCCTTTCTATCACCTTCCATTGGGAATGAATGGAAACTGGAAAGTATTGCAATGTGAAGTCAAATATTTGACCTTGCTCCCAAGATGAACAAGGAACAGTGGAGAAGAAAATTAATTTCTACCGCGGATAGGTCTTTTCTTTGAAAGATGCTATTGTCCAATCTAAATATCCTAACTTACACGGCTTGTCAAAGCTACCATCCTGTCACCTCATGGGAACTCAGATGTCGAACGTGGATACTCACAAACCTCAGCTATTTTACTGATAGGACTTCTCTAGCTGAAGCATCCATTACTGTTTTATGATCTTAAACAATACAGTTATCAATGAGACAAAGTACTAGTAACGAAGGACTTTATTAACGAGAATTAGAGCCCGTAAGTCATACATGGCAAAATTACAAAAAGAGAAGAGGATAAACACTGAACAGAAGAAGAGAAAGGAATAAGAAGAGAGAGGGTCAAGAAAGCATAAGGAAGAATTGGAAGCAAAACTAAAAACTTCAAAAAGCAAATTACAAGAAGCTAAGAAGACAATACAGAAAAAAAAAAAAAAAAAATAGAAGGCAAGAAATAGAAGCTGAAGAATAACTTAAGATTTATAATTTATTAGTCTCAAGAGCTAATCAAATAAATAAAACTGTAATAAAATTAAATTACCGTAAATTATTGGAAATTGCACAAACCATGTTAGAAGTTGCATGCACGAAAGTGGATGAAAGTGACTTAGCTTTGAAATAGATGATGAAAAAGATTAAAAAAGCATTGAGCCACCGCGGCCTCTTTAGGTTTTTGGTATTTGTGTTACAGGTAAGATGTTGGTTGAAAGCCTCACAACCACGTCAAGGTCTCTTACCTTCTGTGAGGGCCTCTAGTATTTGTAAAGTTGGTAGAGGGACGCAAGATTGTGTGTACCGTACAATCTTACGCCGGAGAACCAACTCACACAGCGCTTGGTCGACTGTGTGTACGCGGCTGCTGATCTCGAATGTGTTTTCTCGTTCCTGTGGAAGTTAACAGATGCTTCACTAAACCTGACTTGGCAAACACCTTGCTATTTCTGGGAACATTATAGCGAGACGCTTTCCGGGTACTCTTTAGCAAATCATTTGTTAACTTCCAGGATACTGAGAAGTTGTTCCGTCGCGATTACCGACAAATGGCTCGCCAAAACTGACCTGGCAAATACCTTACTATTTCTGAAGCCATGATAGTGAGATCCTTGCCGGGTACTCTTTAGCAAGCCATTTGTTTATTTACTTGTGTCGGACGCACGAGAATGTATGTGAGTGTAGATATTGTTCGAATATTGAAGATAAAATGTAGTCATGGATTCAGTGATAATGAAAGAGTATTGTTAGTAAAGTATAACGTTTGTTGTACTTCGTTGCATGTACATTGACACTTGACGATTGTTATCTCTGCTAATTGTACAGTACAACAATGATATTTCCTTGAACTGAAAATTCTTACTTTTTATAGCCTAAATATGTTTAATGGCGAAAATCAGAGACATTGTTTATATTAGCTAAGTTGTGATCTTTATGTAGACAGTGTTCAGAAGATTATATTATGGTCTAAACTAGGCGTGGCCAATTTCTTTCTATAAAAAAGCCATTATACCGTATGATGAGTGGTGGTGTCACGGACCGTCGTCAGAAATAATGAATATAACTAGGGTATCAACCAGTCTTTGGCCGATTTTATAACACACACAATTTAATATAGCTTTTATCCTTCCGCGGTCCACAAAATAACATGTCGTTCGCGGACCAGCTTTGCCTGCTCTAAAGCATTCAAGGGTTAGTGTTCGGATATACCTAACATTCAGTGTGATTATCTCTGTTTGGACAAATTTCTGACGGTCATTGGAACTGAACTCTGTGATATATCATGACTGTCCATACAAGCAAGTTGTCGGAGGTTGGAAACAATTTTTTTTCTCTTAACCTATCCAGAGTTTTCAGGTTCAAGGTAATTAATTATTATCACTTCCTAGATGGAAGCTTTAATTAATCTCAACGGTACCATCTGCTCTATTTCTTCCAAACTGCGGTAAAAAAAAAAAAAAAAAAAAAAGTTTGTTTAGGCCTAGTAAGGGATGTTACAAAGTTTTCAAGGTTTAATAACCTGCTTAACCACACTGACCATAGCTATTTGTAATGAAACGCAGCCAGTATCTTCTGTTTAATAAAATATGTTATTTCATTATTTGACTATTTTTCAATACTTCCGCGTTTAATCTTTGTAACCTCAAAAGCTGAGCCAGTTAATCGCTCGATTAACCTAAAATTGCAAATAATGGCTTCAAAACAGTTTTGAAGCAATGAGGAGGAATACGAAGTCAGGATGACTCACATTACGTAGTTTTCGAAATTAAATTAAATCAGTCTGCTGTTGAGGTTCTGTGTTGCATTCGTTTCGACTCATGTGATTTGAAGTTTCAGAAATATTGTACTAATTCAGACATAATAATTAAAAAAAAATATGCAAAAGATAAAGTACAAATGTAACATCTGCTACAAATCCAGTCGATATTTGTAGTATATTTTCACGTTTATTTGAAGTTCCTAGCTTTCGTTCCGTTGTGAGCACTATTCATTTACGTTTATCGGTTGTACATTATCTTGCATCGGGTGTACCTTCTATGAACGGAATCCGAAACAGGGTGTCTACTGACCTGGAATTCTATTTTGGACTTGGAAAACCTGGCTTTTTTTTTTTTAACTTAAATTTTCTCTTTATTAATGTCCACTCCGTAAATATTTAGAAAACCTTTATTGAATTGGTAAATTTAAGATCACAGAATGAGGCACTTAAAGTAATTAATTTTTATAAGAAGCTCCTCAGGGACTTTCAGACTTCTTGTGACTGCGGGTGTAGCGACTCGGAGGGTACCCGAGCTGATATCAGCCATTTTCTTCCTGATTGAAGGTCTGTTATTCTCCTCATTTCATTTTTCTCTTATCCCCTACTATAATCGTGCATGTCCCTTTTTTCCTAATTGGGCTAATATGGTTATGTGCTTTGGTTCTTATGTTAAACTAACTTTTGAAATTGCCTTAACTTCAGTATATATTTTCAAGTATTTGAATTCAAATAGTCACTTTAAACTCTCAGAGGACCCAGTTACAACTATGATGGCTCACCTTAAAGTGAGGTTGTTTTTATGCCGTCCTCTTGAATAGTTATTTCAATAAAAAATGGCTAGACCTTTCGGAGCAGCTCTCGTTCAGTCTTCAGGCCGTCGCTAAGATGTAATTTAAGTTTGTTGCTTGGCCTTCGCTGTTACAAAACATTGTAGGGAAAACTTACAGAACTTTAAGAATCTCTAGCGCCTAGAAGAAAAATGGAAATAACCTTTCTTGTAGAAAATTTTGTGTTGTTTAATAAGATACTTTGCTTTAAAATGCTTTTCAAGCGAGCTTTTTTTTAAATTGGTTTTGGCGCCATATTTCCAAGATGGCGAATTTTCCCCAAGCAGTTCAGTGGCGGATTTTTAAAATATAATTAGTTACACGTTTCTACACATTCTGGTTCCAGCACTATTTGTGTTGCAATTATTTGCAACCCAGGCATATTTTTTTACGTTCGTTGCTTCTACTAAGAATGTTCTTTGTGATTAGGGGTAAGTTCGCCGTATGCCGGATGCAACACCAAAAAATATTTATTATGGAGATGGACATGAAGAGCATGCTGTGCGTAATTGTGTGTCTTCGTGAAAGATTTGGCAAATTTTCTTGAGAGATTTTGAAGGCATCATTTTCTTCGAAAATATTGATTACATCATTAATAGGGCCTGCCGTGCGGTCTGCGGCGGTAGGCCAATGGCTCGATGGTCCCGAGTTCGAGTCCCGGTATGGGTGTCGATTTTAATAGCTAAGGGGCAAATCGTGACGGGCCGAAGTCCAAAGTTGCTAGACTGACCCATATAAAAATAAACTTTACCAAACTTTTTGACATACGCTAGCAAGACTGTTTACCCAGCCCTCATGGTCCAGGTGGTAGCGTCCTAGACATCGGAGCGTTAGTGGGGAAATGCGCGGGTGAGACTCCCGTGGCCGGCCATCCTGACAGGTTTATCTAGGTTTTGTCCTCAACCACACCAGGCGAATGCCGTGATGGTACCTTCGTAAGAGGCCCTGGTCGACATCCTGACTTCGTCTTCTCCCCTCCCCTCCTGGCGAGAAAAGCAAAGTTGCTTCACTCACTCACACAAAGAAAAAACGCAGGAAATATTTACTAAACAGTCCAACAACAATAGTGAACAGAATAATCAGAATAAACACTAACGATAATAACACATGCTTTTGGTAAACTTCATTTTTATATGGGCCAGTCTAGTAACTTTGGACTTCGGCCCGTCACGATTCGCCTTTACCTGTTAAAATCCACACCATGCCCCAACCGGGACCTTCGAGCCGATGGCCTACCGCCGCAGACCGCTCAGTCACCCGGTCGGCAATAACACATACGAGAGAGCAATTTTATTCTATATTGTCATTCTCAAATGCAAC
This sequence comes from Lepisma saccharinum, assembly GCA_022664845.1. Lineage (NCBI taxonomy): Eukaryota > Metazoa > Arthropoda > Insecta > Zygentoma > Lepismatidae > Lepisma > Lepisma saccharinum. The sequence goes on from JAGDQP010011580.1 coordinate 25,823, forward strand.
GATCTTTAACCTTGAACAAGTACTTTTGCTTTCCGCTCCAGTGATTCCATGTCGCTAACACATGTTGTTAAACCCCTCAGTAATATTTCGGCCCCTCCCACAATTGCTAATAGGAAGCAGTCAACTTCAGGAATAAGACAAAAGCAGTCTCACACAAATGCAAGTTTCAAAATCTTGAGTACGTTTTAGGGTATACTTTCCCGACTACACCTTTGATAACACTGCGTATGTCCTTGAAAAGACTTCTGCTACAAAGTGAAAACAAACACTGGCGCCCCCACTTACGGGTCTATTAAGATCTTGGTCGTGTAATGTCTCAATGGCTGTAACGGGTCGCGTGCAATTTTCCACAAGCGGTAAAGACTGCCAAAGATGGTACAGTAAATATAGAAGAAGTTTAGGCAAGTTATTCATGTTCGTTGCTGGTTTCTGTAACAGTGGGAAGTAGTTCAGGATACACCGCGTCGCCAAAAATACCAAGGTGAATTCCAGTTATCAGGCTAACGTCCTGACTCCAATTTATCACCATGACATAACTCGTCTGTATGATAGAGAGACAAATCGGGTCTGGCTGACTACATTAGGGTTACCACCTGTCGGCCCGTATTTACAGTAAAAATTAGACGTCTCGTATTATTAGTGATTGTCCCGTATTATGAGCAGTATCATGTTTTCAACATAGCAAAATAATTAAAACAAATAAACCATGATGTACTCTTTTTCCAACAGTTTACTACGCAGACTTAAGAGCAGTCTCTGTTCACATCCCAAGGCTCCAACATGACGGCTTATAATATTCGTGCTTTTTGTTTTCTCTAGTTGATAACAAGATATTAACGCCAACTGTGGTTAGAAAATTGAAATATCCATGTTCCGCTCGCCAGTGTTTCTGGAGTGTGAGCACTCGCAGAGGAGCAGAAATATTATGGTAGATTTAAATTGTGCGGGTAGTCATGTAGTAGTACATGCCCTAACTAGTTCATTTTGATTTTAGGTTATTTCAGATTTGTCCCGTATTTTTTGGTATTATCCCGTATTTTTGGCCGAGCGTCCAGTAATTTATTTATCAAAAGGTAGCAACCCTAGGCTACATGAAGACAAGGCATTCAGCCAGCTATACCTCTCGTTCGACGGTCCTCTTTAACAAATGGCAGATGAAACTGGTATCCATACCAGTGCCTTCGCACACATTCTAGTGAAATCTCTGGGTGCCTCACCGATGGACTATTGCGCCTTCAGTCTCCTCAAACGGCTTCGGCACAGCGGAGACCCCGCTCCATTGACGGCCTGTGGAAAGTTCGTGAAGAGGAGTGGTTGCGACTGGACATGTCCACGCTGCGTGGCAGCCTCCTCCAAAGGAAACTTCTCTGCCGGACGATAGCCAGAGTGCAGGGCCACCAAATAGAGCACCATCGGTGGTGGCGTCGTGGAATTTCCGGAGGTAGGTGCATCTTTAGATCGTAAACAACCTCTGTAAATGTAATCCTGTTACAACTTTCGTTTTTCGAACTTTTATGGAGTTTGTTTATAATGAGAAGTTTACTATCTTTGCATAAAATTTATGTTAATTTGGTTTCTTGCAGCCTTATCCTAAACTACCAATAACCATTGTTTACGTATTTATTTACTTTGTGGTTGTATACTTTCAGGTACAATATAAGATATGGTCGAATCTCGGCGACTGATAATGAAGTAATCGAAGCAGCGAAAAGTGCGGACATCCATGACAGGATACGTACATTTCCAGATGGTTATGAAACGCAGGTAATTTTGTTTAACCTTTTAGCATAATTTACGCGACAAAACTTTAAACTGTTGAAGTTTTAAGGTGAGAATTTTAAAGTGTGTTTCGGTGTGTTCTCCATCGTGACATAAGGCTAATGGGAATCTATAGCTGGGCCAGACGGAAAAAAAATAAACAAAATTATTGATCTAATCAGAGGATATAAATTATTTAAGTCAGCAGTAACCGTACCATACCATAAGTTTTCCCGCTCATTTGGAAACCTGATACATTCGACACATTAGTACCCAGCGAATATCAGCCCATTAGAATCCTTCCATGTACTACCAAAATACTGGCGCTTATTGTAACAAAAAACTCATAGAACATATAGATCAAAACAGTTTCTTTATAGGGAAGCGATCGGGCTTTAGAATGAATGGCTTAGAATTCGGCGAGAGGTGATTGTGTTCCTGGGAGTGATGGTATTCCTGGGTTTAATCCTAGCGGCCGACCACCCTCAGTGGCACTTTGCAAACGATGGAATAGTACCTTCAAATTAGGTCCTGGTCGACTCCTCGCATCCTTTCCCATACCCCACCCTGGCCTGAGCCTTAAATGGGTAAAGGCCGTAAGATATATTCAAGAATCAAGGCAATTCTAATTTATTGTGGAAGAAAGTTTTTCAAAATACTGACCGGATGCATTTTCATTTGCACTTGTGTTCATATTTGGTTTACATTATAGATTTTCGTCAAAAATAATCAGCCGTGCTTTTGACTTTATCTTATCTTTTAATTTCTTCGTTCCTAATTGAAACTTGCAAGTCTTTATTTTTTTATTTTTTAAGCATATTTGGGAACCCTATTATTACACGCTGAAATCTGCTTAGATTTAGCGCCAGTCTGTTGCATTGTGACCAGCCATGGGTGTTTTCTAGATCTGAATTAATATTATTACTTATTGCCAAGAAGATCAGGTTTATAATGTACGCAGATGATGTATAAGTGATAATTATATTTAATGATTTGAGATCCAATATTGTTTATAATAGTCGAAAATTGTAAAGATTGCCCAAGAATCGATCCTTGTGAAACTCCACAAATGATGTTCTTCACCTGTAGACGAGACTTTTTTCGTAAAACGGTCTGCTTTCGGTCATTCAGGTACGTACGTGTGAAGTGCAAGAAGAATGTCATAATCAACAGACTGAAAAGTTTCACTGAACTCCAGAAGTGTTAAGATATTCTTTGTTGATCGATAGTTTGTCTGATGTCATCGGTGATGTATGATCAGTGCTGCCATTATATCAGTGCTCTAAGACCCGATTGCTTCTCTATAAAGAAGATGTTTTGATCTGTATGTTCTATGACTTTCTTGTGTACAATAAGCACCAGTATTTTGGTAAGACGTAACAGGATTCTAATGGACCGGTATTCTCTGGGTACTAATGTGTTTATTTTCGGTATGTGTCGAAGGTAAGTATATTTCCAAATGGATGGAAATATATCTGGTATGGTATGAGGAACTGATTTATTATAGTTCTCAACGGATACACGACGTGCGCTAGGATCAATCTGGGCAGCAGCAGATTTTTTTTTCTTTTTTTTATCTTTTTGATGGCCTGATGTACTTTTAATAAGGAATCACGTTAAAATTGAATATTTAACATTTCTCTTTATTATTATTGTTGTTGCCACTATTTGCAAGCTTTCGAATAGCCTTCTGTTTTACCATCGTATCAATATAACTAAGGATTTGGGAGGAAAAAAGTTAATTCAATATATTAGTCTTCAGAAATGTATTAATTCTTATTCTTTATTTTTATACCTTAGTTGTTGAGGTCCCTTCATAGCCGTCTGTATGTCATAAAAGATTCCTGACAAAGTTCGGGGTTAGCATTTCTTTCTTTCATTCATTCATTCATTTCTTTCATTCATTCTTTCTTTCTTTCTTTCTTTATTTCATTCTTTCATTCATTCAGCCTTTTAGGCTCAAGATATGGTTCTTGGCCAGACGTTAATCATATACATTTGTATGTCATTGATCCTTTTCGTTTCTGCACCTTATAGTTTTGCCTGAATCCACACTCCCCCACTTGCTGCTATTCGCACTTGTAAGGTGTGAATGGCGAGTGGTCATTTAATTGAGATTTGTTTTATTCGTATAGCTTACAAGATGTTAGAAAAGAAAATTGGGGCGAAAGCGAAATGATGCTCCAATTTAATCTTCCTCTGCCTTATTCGTATCTGGCATGGCGATTGGCAACTGTCAGAAGTTGTTTTCTTTCAGCTATTGCCAGTCGCAGACCTTGATGTAAGAGACGACGAGACACATCCATCTTGAGATTCATTTGTAGATGACACATTTTTTGTTTAAATATTTACATGTGAAAATAATTCATAAACTATTTGAGAAAAAAATACACATCCTGTGTTACTTAACTTTTGGACTGTGTTGTGATGTGGGAATTCGTAGGTTGGGGTATTCAGTAGGTAAATGTTAGAAGGGTGTAACTAACAACGAAAACCCTGTCTTATTTAAATTTCCCATGTAAGAACTCATGTTAATTCTTACTCAAAATGAAAAAGATTCTTTAAGGTACATCTTGAACCTAATATTTCAATTTTAATTTATTTTTTTTTTTTTTTTTTTTTTTTTTTTTTTTTTTTTCACTGGTATTACCCAAAATATAGACATCTAAAAAAATACATGCATTAGTATAACTTCGGATGTTGCAAGTTTTGGAAGCCAGTGGATTGGATAGCTGTGGTGCCCTGTAGCTACCTTGTGACTGGGAGAATTGTCCTTCAATAGTTGAACACCCGACGAGAGCTTTCTTCGTCGTTTCTCCTTTATATAGTAGCAGCATGTATTCGTATATCAGATCATCATTCTATAGTAATTACAGAATCTTCCGCATCCCATAAACTTCCCAGCTGGATTTTGAATATTTTTAGAGTCGGAGTTGGATTTTGGGTCGTAGTGATGGACCCATGTTTCGTTCTTCGTAAAAATCCGGGGACACTGGTTTTGAGGCATCCAAGGATAACTAACTTCTTTTTAAACCTAAATGCTCATTCAAAAAGGAATTAATACTGCCGTCAGATATGTCAACATTCTCAGTAAGTGACCTAGTGGTGAAACTCCTCTATCACTCCTGATTAGTTCCTGCACACGATCGATATTTTCGTGGACAGTGCCTGTCAACGCTCTTCCGGGACATTCTTGTGCTTGGCATGACTCAGTTCGTAAGTGAACTCCCTGTGCTACTTCTTTACTGATAAATATGAAGGTGCTTTACATCATATCATTGTCACTTTGCTGTATTGTCTCACCTTCTGTTATGATCTGTAAAACAAAAGCGTACTTACCACATAAACAAACTAAGGATAGGTGATTCACACGACAAAATTTGTTTTCATCAGAAACAACCTAATGTAAGTCAGGGCACGAACTTACTGTGCGACTTACGTATATAAAACCTGAAAATTAAATTGAACAGATGTGATAAATTGCTGCTCGCTATAGCAAGTTGCCATACTTGATCAATTTGCCAAGTACTAAGTATTCAAATATATATTATTCAGTAATTATTTTAAGCAGATATTTTAAATCATCAGTCCTTTGGCGAGTGCATTTAGCATGTTTCTCCGAATTATTCTGTGTTCTTAATTATAGATCTCAACCGTAATGACCACGTACATTTGTTTCTTGATTCGTTTCCAAGTAATCTGATGTAAAAATTGCCTTGAGCTAGATAAATCGTTGACACAGATCTCCAAGTGCGTTCACGCAGGCGCTGTTCTTCATTAACTTCCTAAAAATGCAGAGACCTAAGAAGCTGTAAATTTTTTGTCTATGGATATGCGATTATGCTATCTCTGAAGAATGATTTAAAAAGATCCAGAGTATAGTTTTTAATTTTCTAGAGATTAATTAAATGTTGCTGCTTCCTTAATAGTTCTTGTCAGATATATGTGAGATGCAAACATATAATTTGTAAATGTGTGTAATAGTATCATTTTTTTTTTTTTAATTATGCCTCATATTTTATTACGTTGTAGGTAGGAGAGAGAGGATTGAAATTGAGTGGAGGTGAAAAGCAGAGAGTAGCCATAGCAAGAACAATTTTAAAAGCTCCATATTTTGTTTTGTTGGATGAAGCCACAAGTGCCCTGGATACACAAACGGAAAGAAATATCCAGGTACGTTATCGTATCGTAGTTTGCTCTTTCTGTACTTCTATTATGAATTTAGTTTACAGAATTTTTCCCTCTTTCATTGTTCTTGTGTTTTTATATATACATTTATTTCAGTGCACTTCCGTCCGTTGTAATTGATCCAAAATCATGACTTCCATGTGTTTCATACAGCATTTGTTCTCCTTTTTCTCCTTCTCCCTGAATGGTTTGCGTAACTGGTTATAATTACTTTTGAGGTGTAACATTATGTTCCATTTTGAGTTCGTTTGAATGCAAAGGATGGTTAAAATACGTATTTTCAAAAGCCGATTAGTGCATCCGAGTTATTTTTACAGACAACACACTTTTTAATCTAGTTGAAAAGGGCACGACCCCCTAGAAATGATGTTACTTTTCTTTCACGCTGGTATTTTTCACTGGAGAAATCCAGATAAAGATATAAATAGGACAGTATTCATTTACTGCCGATTTACTACCCCAGTGTCACAGAGATGCGTGAAAAATTAATGGACAGAAATAATGGTATGAGTAAAGCTTATTTTCTTCCTTTCTAGTAATTTTTCCAAGACTGATGTTACAACTAAATTTCTGGATTCATAGACCTCCCGTTTTTATTTACTGATGTGAATAATTCGTAGATAGTAAAAATAAATTTCTAGTTACTTACTATTGAAAAACGCTTCTCAATTTATGTTGCAATAACCAACGTTCTGAGTTGCTTTTATTATTATTTAGAAAATAGTATAACGCCTTAACTGTGTGGGTGGGAACTCAAGTTAAATATATATAATCCAGGATTAACGGCAATTCATTTCAAGGACACCCACCTCTTCTTCAAACCGCGAATAAATATAAAATTTGTTTCTGTTTTTATTTTTGTGTTTATATGTAACAAATCAAAATAGTGGTTAGTGTGTGTGTTATAATATCTTTTGGTAAATTTGTTCTCAAGGCGTAGATATGTAACTATGTTTTTTCTGTAATTACATTCTGTACATATAAGTTATAAGTAAGACAATGCCTACTTTCCTTCGTACAAGGAAACCGTCAATGAGATAATATAGAAACCTACCCTGAAATTTTGCTAGGGGAATCTACGCCTTATAGAGAGGTAATTAGTGATGGGTTCACGATACTTTCGATACCTGAATACTACCGATACTTTCGGTATCGATCGATGCCTCAACTAATGGAGTCGATACTTCAATATTTTTTTAGACTAATAATATCTTTCTCTGAAAATAATTCCATGGTAGAACGAATATTTAATACACCGAAAGGCATTTCGAAATAAAGTATGGAATATCGGATATCCAACGTCGAAAATTACCAATAAGTATCGGAAGTATCGAGAAATTCTGGTAGCGACCCATCTCTACTTGTTGAGGTATATGATTCGAGAGATGTAGAAGAAAAAATTCGTAACGGTTTAAGAAATATTGAGTACTGAATGAAAGCATTCGTACACAGACTAAAAGAATAGAGACAGAAAAGTGTCGTATTTCAGCCCCTCACCTCATCCTATATTTGTTTTTGTTTTTTCGTACTCACTTTACGGAGTGCCAAGGATTTTTTCTAAGGCATTTGGGTCTGGAACGGTGCCCACTCAGCATCGTGATTGGGGAGGTGCTGTGAATAAAATATAGTAACGATCACAGTGAGAGTTCAGGCTCTTCTCTCCCAACCCGTCTGGTCAGTGTGGGGCCAGTAGACCAATCTCCTCCCACCGGGGAGAGGTTTCATCCAGTATTGGATCTAATATGAAATAAATAGAAGACGTAAAATGGCGTGGAGTTCGTTTGGAAGACTACACTTTATTTTCAAAAGCAAACTATCAATGTGTCTGAAGCGTAAAGTTAATAATCAATGTGTCTTACCCGTGATGATGTACGGCTGCGAAACTTGGACATTGAATGCGCAAACGACTCAAAGATTGAGAGTCACACAAAGAGCAATGGAGAGATGTATGCTAGGATTTGAATGCGCAAACGACTCAAAGATTGAGAGTCACACAAAGAGCAATGGAGAGATGCATGCTAGGAATAACCAGGAGGGACAGGAAGACAAATGAATGGATTCACGCACAAGCAATGGTAGAGGATGTAATCAAGACTGCGAAGAAGATGAAGTGGAGATGGGCCGGTCACATAGCTAGACGAACAGATGGAAGGTGGACGACAAATGTACTACAATGGATTCCTAGAGAAAAGAAACGACCGAGACGACGTCCAAATGCAAGATGGGTAGATGAAATCAAGCGTTTTTCAGGAGCTATATGGATGAGGATAGCAGCAGACCGAGATATGTGGAAAGAAAAGGGGGAGGCCTTCATCCAGCAGGGGAAAGAAAACGGCTGAATGTGATGAATGACGGGCCTGATTATTATAATAATATTAAACTGATGAAAATAGCCCATATTTTCATGACGTTAGCCTTTCAAATTTTGAAAAATCGTATTCTTAATTACATCTACAGATGAAGCAAATTGTAAAATATTTATTTATTTACTGGGTCTTGGATCGCATTAAAGTGCTCTAGTTTAGTTAAGAAAACTTTATCTTCCATAATGAAACCACTTTTGGCAGTTTGCCTCAGGCAAGCTCCATCTGTTCCTCAGTTGGCAAAATTTCATATTACTTCCTCAGTTAGGACTTCCTCAGTTGGGACAACACCGTTTCGAAATACTGGATCATAAGTATTTCAATGAATGTTACTTCTTTCTACACTTAGTTATACTTCAACATATCTTATTGCACTTAAAAGAAGAAAAACGCATAAGTACTAGCGTTTTCTAATTGCGAAGATTCACCTTTGGGGGCTCGAACCTAGCATCTTTGGTTTACAGTTTCCGAAGATACTCGAAGTTGGACTTAGAGAATTTTCAGCTGAAAAATGCTCTAATCAATGCGGTCATCCTTTTTGGAATAGGGTGTACCTGTGCAGTGTGGGGTAGGACAATGTTGAAGAAAGTACCAAGTACCGCAGTTACTTCTGCTGATTGATTCTTAAAAAATACACTTTTTGTACACTTCGACCAATATTTCATATCCTATCTCGGTACCTTGCAGTTAACATGGGCAGCTTTTTTTATTATTATTATTTAATGTAGAACGCCAACAATATTTGTGTGTGTATGATCTAGTATTTTCGAAACAGTTTCTGTTGACAGAGAGAAAAGGGGAAAGGGGAGGGATGATTTGCATAACGAGTTAAGATCGAAGAAAAAATTCGCTCGTAATACAAATTCATTATGCTTGTATTTTATGGATGGAGATTTTGTCTTTACTTACTCGCGAGTTTCAGGATATACCCTCGTAGTCAACGAAAGAGCTATTATTTTCTTATGAAATTGATCAGAATAAATGAATCGATCCTTGTTTCCTGACAAGCACAAGATAGCCACTCACAATAGTATGTATCACTTCTGTGGGGAAAAAAGAACGCTCTTTAATTTTTGTGACTGTGTTGGGTAGAAGGTACTGCTCTTATAAGTAGATGCAATTCAAGTCACAGCCAGATGAAACGTACTAGGTTTAAGAATATATTACAGGAATGTGTAAATTCTGATGCATTAAATTGTTTATTAGTTTATAAACATGAGCAATCTTTTAGTATGTCTGCTTTCGTGCATGCATTGAAATTTTCTGTAAAGCCGTGGAATGCGTAAGTTATTGTAGCAATTTCTTCCATTACCTCCGCTTAAGAGAATAACGGAAATAAATGTTTCAGATCATAAACATTCTTCCGAAGATGTCTACAGGCACAGCATGTAATGTCAGCTAACTTTTATAAGATTTAAATGTTTTTGTGTTGTGTTTTAGAAAAGTGATTCACAGTCTTCATTCTACATAGTTGTGAAGAGCCCCTTCACCAGAAAAAGTTGAAAAAGTGAACTGCAAATGTAAAACCCGATGTTAATTTAAACATTGCAGTTCAGGTTAAATTCAGAAATTGAATTAATTTGCAATTTTTCAGTATTTTTATTACAGAATTACGTAAACATTGAAATTTATATACTTCTTGTAGATGAGGTTTATCCATAGATTGATATTGTGCCTATCGTCAAAGTAATTGCCAAATTAGTAATTAAATTATTTCGGAAGAGTACTTGTAAATGATTTTTAATAAAATTTGATGTATTAATTTGTAATATATGAGCTCAATAATCTCTTTTTTTTATATATGTTGCAGGCAGCGTTGTACCACGTGTGCGCTAACCGAACAACTGTCATTATTGCTCACCGGTTATCCACAATAATTCATGCAGATGAGATTCTAGTTCTCAAAGATGGGGAGATTGTCGAGAGAGGAAGGTAATATTTATGTACTTTACTTATGGTAGTTATAAGCATTATTAGTTTTTTTTGAGAAAGGTGTGACTTAAATGAGAGCGCAAATGAATCGTCAATTGGAAGAAGGAAGTTTTAGCGCCAAAACTTTCTCAGTGAATAGGTTTCGCAGTGCCAGTTGGAAGAAATAAATTGTGTGTTGCATAAACAATATTTTACTGCGAACTGGCGTTCTGTATCTATTCAATAAATAACGCTTGATGCTAAAACACGACTTCCGTATTTTAGGCGTTTCTTTCTTTTTTCCAATTGGCGATTCAAATTTAAGTGAGCAGCGTTAAAAAAAAAAACTCTTCAAGGAAATCCACAATGAAAAATCGTCAAAAATCCGAAACTCGCGATTTGACACTCAAATAAGTAAGATTAACAATTTAATGGAAAAAAAAAAATGCTTTTTGAGTAAGGAACTGTTGTCAGGTCATAGTTCGTTTTTTTTTCTTCTAAAGTGTATTCTAGTATAGAAAACTCAATATTGTCTGCGTGTGTGTGTGTATATATATATATATATCCAGATTATGCTTTTTTTGACCAGATACACTAAACTTGGGGAACTAATTCTTAATGAGTGGGAGAGTATGTAACATGTCTGGCTGGGGCCCATTATTTTAACATGGGACGGAATATAAAGAATTACATATTTGACTTGCTCTTTTTGGAAATGTGTTGTACACGTTGAGGCAAAAGAAAAACGTTTATGAGCTCAGAGTTGTCCGGAGCGCCTGTTGGGTCCCAGGGCCCCATTAATTTTAACAGAGTCCGAATGTAAAACTTGTGATATTCGCATTGTTCTTTTTCGAACTATATTCTACACTTTAAGACAAAAGAGAATGTTTACGAGTAAAATTAGTTCGGGACGACATTGGATCCAGGGTTCGTAATGGAGCCCAAGGCTCCATAAAATTGAACATGCAACACATTTGAAGATGAGAAAAAGTCAACCTGGAAAACTTGAAGAAAAAAAAATGAAGCTTGAAAATTAGCATTTAGTAGACACCCTGTAATAATAATAATAATAATAATAATAATATTTTCTGTAAAATACACAGTTTCTGGAAAATCATTTTCACGGTAAACTAATGTGTTAAAGACAATACCGTATTATATACTTTTTACGGAGTCATACTGACTATTTAAAGATGTTCAATGAGCACATAAAAAAGATAAAACCGGATATAAACTTCTCAAGGTCATATTTTAATTGCTTTAATTCATTGGTGTGCTTCCTAAACCTAAACATGCAAAACTTTTCTCCTGGTCACGTTTAACAGTACTTCAGCGGGTACTTTGGTTTAACAATCATCCTGGGGAATTGTGGGACAAACTTTAAAATTTAAGGTAACTTTTTTACTTTTTTTTTATTACATTCCCCGTTCATAGATTTTACGAGGATACTTAAGTACATTGAATGGAGAGTGGAAGGGTAAACCAAAGCGCGTAAAGAAATCTAAAGCAAATTAATAATTGGTACTACGATACGTCTTGTTTTAACAGGGCATCCACTCGCTCCGTCAGTGACCTGGCCGCGAAGGTAACTAACTGCATTTGTCTCACTAATCCGTATTGTTTTATGGAACTGAACTTTATCATCATAAAAATATGTGTGATTATCACCAACATAAACAACCAGTTGCACAAAACATTTAATCCTCGGATGATTTGATCCACGAGTTAATCTACCCGTGTCGTAGGTAAAATAATCATAGATCAAAATACGCATCATTTCAAGTACTTTTTCGCCAGCTCAACCGAACTAGGAATTGAATAAACCTAATATGCAGTGATTGTTCCTACATTCGATTTGAAAACAGAAAAGAAAAATATAGAATGCGAGTTCGGTATCTGATACTTCATTTTATTGGCCCGCAATAGATTAAAAGCGTAGATATTGCGCATGGCTTACTAACCATAGATCATTCCTAGTTTCACTGAACTAACACCAGGTGGCATGGCAAACAAGAAAAGTATGGGAATTCGCCACATATAATTATTTTATCTACGACTTACTTGGCGGTTTAATCGTCGATCAAGTGAACCCAGGATTAAAGTGTTTTTGTTTAACTGGGCAAGAAAACAAAGTCCGTACGTTATGATTTATAATAAAAAATTATAACTTTTCGAAATAGAAAGCGTAAACCTCGAAAGGGGGTCAGCCATCGACTGGTAAAAAGAAAGAATCAAACAAACTACCGTACCATGAGAGGAGAGGGTGTTGAGATAGTTTCAGAGTGAAATATCAGAGGATTAGTGTGTGTGTGTGTGTAAGAGGAATTTTGTAATAAGTGTTTTGAACCAAACTATGTAAGAATGGTAAATGCTAGTGAAAGAGAGACTAGGATTTTTGACTGCAGAAGTACAGTTGATATTTTCTGTAAATAATTTTGGTTAACGAATATATCATCAACAAAAGGAAAACAGAAAGGGTTTTGAAGACTGATATGATACAGGTATCCCATGATAAGATTGGCTTAATATGGAGCCAATGGCGTTACGCTTGTTTGCAAGTAGTTACGATTGTAAATTATTTATGTCTGTATCTCAAGAAATATGATACTCGTAATTATTTAACGGAATCTGCTGACGATATCCTGTACAGAGTATCCGTTTGCATCTTTAGAATTTTCGTACTTTCCTCCGGTTTGTAGTAGATGGCCGGCCGGCAGTAGGACTGTAAGCTGAGTGCCTTCTCATTGCCGATCCGAAATCCTCGTCCGTAACAACTGGAAAAGGAACAGTCTCATTTATCTAGTGGACGATGATCACTAGATAAATGATTGTACTCTCAGTACAACTTTCAGAAAATTTCTGTTTGTATTTTAAGACTTAGAAATAATTTTTTCCCCAATATGTTTCATGTCCTAGAAAGCTATGTATTTTTTCTGGCCGTTTCAGACATGAAGATTTACTAACGTTAAATGGAGTATATGCTGAAATGTGGGAGAAACAGTTGAAGAATGAAGATGCAGAAAAGAGAACAGAAGAAAAAGAAGAGGAGGAGGAGGAGGACAAAAAATCCAGATAATTGTGACCTGAATTCCTGTTGGCCTTGAGTGCATGAGAGTTGTTCATTTATGAATGATGTTGGGATGTGTGATCGTTAATGTACGTATATAGTGTAATATCACTGAAGTTTCTCAGTTTTGACAGTTCTTTAGAGGTTTATCCGTTTAGTGTTTTCATAATAGAATTCTTAGTGTGCATTTATATGCGTGTGTGTGTGTGTGTGTGTGTGTGTGTGTATATATATATATATATATATATATATATACGTGTGTTTTATTGTGTATATGTGTGACATATTGACGTATAAATGTACAGAACTTAAATAGTAAAGTATAAACATATGCAAGTGTGATAATCCCTTAAGATCTTATCAGCATCTAAAGAATATTTTTCTTTGTATTCCTTGTTTTAATGGGTGTGCCATATGGGCTGTAAAAATGTATTGAAATGATTTTTGTAAACTGTATATTTATATATAGTAGTCTTTCCAAGAAGCATAATGAAAAGTAAATTAATTATTGCTTATAGATAAACCATAATATCTTACGTAAGAAGCACAGTTAAAGGCAAGTAATTAGACAGTTTGTAATTTAGTCTCTCACCGTTCTGGTTTACGTGAAGCAAGTTTACAGTCTCCTATACTAAATGAACAATAAAGTTTGAAAGTTACGATACTATGGTATGTCAAACATTGAAAGTATATGGTGTGATAACTAACTTGAACAACTGGTTTCTAAAGTGTGCTCTCTGAGCCATGTACTTCAGAAATTTGAGTATATATGTTCAAGTCATGACATCACTTAATACCTAAAACAGCCTGATTCCGAGTTGCCTAAAGGTGATAAATAAAATTCAAATTCAAACTTCCGACGAACTAATAAATGTTCATTTAGGACACAGTTTTTGTAATTATGAGAGCATCAGATTTGAACGAAGAAAATAAGGAAGACGTTCCTGTACCATGATGAGTCTAGGAGGATTGTATTAAAAGCTATACCCATTTTACAGAATGACTCCCCGCTTGAACGACCTCAGTATACCAGAAGCTTTTCCTTTGAAAACTTACATCATACTGTGCAAGTCAAATTCTTGTTTCAACGATTGAGATAGACGAACAAGAGTGAGTCCGTCCCAAATAGTCACTCCCTGGTAGTCAATAACAAAATACATTCAGTAGTTCGAATTCACTTTAAAAAAAAAAAAGATAATTCTGTCTTCAATAGATATTTGCTCAATTACACATGCTCTCACGCAGGTAAATGTGCGTAAACTCGCAGTTACCTTTGGGTTTCCGCCAATGTCTTAAGTATACACTAGTCTTGAGAAATGTTCATTAAGAACACACAACTTCTTCAATACCTCTTCGTGTTCTGAGAGGATGCGGCAATATCGGATAGAATATATTCTTGTTTTCTTGTGCGTGGGGTTACTCTGTCGTTCGCACCAATGGAAGTTTTCATTTACCTAGTCAATAAATATTGTCAAAATACGTAAAACTATCAACATTTTTCAGAGTTCTTGCTCATTATGGTTTGCTTCGCGTGAGATATGTCATCGTTAATTGTTTTTTTAAGTCGTGTAAGGCATTATTATGTATGGACATATTGAGTCTCCAGGAATGAATGAAGTTAGCTTAACGTTTAGAAGTGGTACTGTTAACGTTACAAATAATTTATATAACATATTTTCCGATTATGTAAAGAAGGAATTCTGTTTAATGTATTGTACAAAGGTCTGTAGTTGTATGTACATGTCAAGATCCTTACGTTCTAAAGTAAGGAACGAAAGACGTATTTTCTTAATAAAATAGTTGAAATATAACTTTAGGTTTTTTTTTCTCCATAATGAACTGCACTTACACTTTGCACCTACGTAAATGAATCTATGGTTCCCTTCCCACAGTGTATACGAATTATTTTCAAGTACTGTACCATACAGGAACCAGATGAGAGTCGCTTATATGCGACCTGGAAACACTCTACACTTAAAGAAAATGTTTTTAAGAAGCAGACTCAGTCGTACAGTCAGAAGACAGTCGTACTCAACTCATCCCCCAAGGACGTCATAATACCTGCCCTGGTCTGGTGCACAAGCTTCGTCGAGCGGGCATATAAGAAAATATCCTTGGTGGTTGCAGGTCTTCGTTTGTCTTTTCTTTTTCTTTCTTTCTTTCTTTTTTTTTTTTTTCATTGTGCATTGGAAAAAGCAGCAGCCGCTCAAATAGTCGAGCCGTCAATCATGTGGAATAAACAGTAGAGTTTAAAAAAGAATTAGACAAAACTGTGAAGAATGGGAAGACTGTATGTAATACAGACATCGTAAAATGGAGGTGTGAATTGAATTCAATTTATTTATGGCCTTTGAATATCTATGGCTCAGGTCAGCATACGGTATGGGAAAATGTAAGGAAAGAATCGGTCAGGGCCTAACTTGAAGGTACCATCTCTGCGTTTGCCTGGTGTGAGGGAAAATTCTGTCAGGATTGTCGGCCACTGGTATCGAACCCAGGATCTATCTCTAATACGAAGCTAACTGTATACCAACTAACTACAGCCACTCGATGTGACAAAGTGAGTAGATGACATCTTAAAACTGTTCCATTCTGACAGATTTTTTCCAGGGTTTTCCTTGGTCACAGCAGGCAAATGCCGAGATGATACCTCCAAAATAAACCTTGGCCGATTAGCTTCTAACATCCTCTCCCCTAAACTGTCCTGTCCTAAGCCAGAGTTACCTAAAGGCCATAAATAAAGAGTAGCCACATACACACATCATGTAGGCTTTACCGAGACAGTCCCTGTTTGAAGTTACTGTCTGGGTGTCCCGATTGGTTTATTAGTTGTCTCCGTGGATGTAATACATTAATATTATATATATATAAGAGAAAAAAGGATTACTTACAGATTACTAACGCATTAGATCACACACATTCACATGTACACATAAAAAAGTCACTATATTTCGTGTATTCACACTATTTCAAGTAGAGAGGAAGAGAGCGAAGTTCACGTGTTATCGAAGTACTTGAGCCCCCATCGGGAATCGAACCCGAGACCGCTCGCATTGAAGTCGAGCGCGCTACCGACTAGGCTACGCAGGAGCTCATATATATATATATATTTTTTATTTATTTATTTTAAAAAAATCACAACCATATTCAATCCACTACTGGATGGGCCTCTCCCAGGAGGGAGGAGATTGGTCTACTGCTCGGAGAGAACTTAAGTTCTCACTGTGACCGCCACTATCTTTTATTCATAGCAGCTCCCCAATTGGATCACGATGCTGAGTGGGCACCGTTTCAGACCCTTGGGCACCTTGGAAAAAATCCTTGGCAGCTCTGGGAATCGAACCCGGGACCCCTCAATCCGTAGTCAGACACGCTAACGACTATACATACATACATATATATATATATATATATATAAACTTTTAATAGAGTAAGA
>JAGDQP010011581.1:0-33135 GCA_022664845.1 Lepisma saccharinum
GGTCGCCACGACACCACTGCCAACCCATACATCTGACGTGTTGCCAACTACAGGTGTTTCCATTATTCTGATAAGCATCTGTATATACGTCAGTGCGAGCGGTACCGGGTTCGATTCCCGGTGGTTGCTCAAAAATTTCGGTGTTGACCCAGCATCGTGAGGACAATTGGGGAGCTGCTGTGAATAAAAGACAGTGGCGATCGCAGTGAGAGCTTCGACTCTCGTCTCCTAACCCGTCTGGTCAGCGTGGGAGCAGTAGACCAACTCCTCCCTTCGGGGAGAGGCCTCATCCAGTAGCGAATTGAATATGACTGTGAATCCTATATCTCCAGGGATTCCGTCAGGATTTTCTGTTTGGGGGGCGTAAAGTCAAAATTGGGACGGTCTAAGTGGAATTTTGAACAGTTTCTATCGATTTTTTACCGTGAATATTTTATAGTTGGTAGGAGGTGTTCTTGAGAATTTGGGGGGAGGGGTGACACGTGATAGCGGGAATACGGGTGTTCTGGAATACCATTTTTTCATTACGTCATTATTAGCGTATTACTTTTAGAAAGAAACTGAATGGCTAACGCCTGCATGCCTTGGATATCTAAGATTGTGTACTTATAATGATAATTAATGAATAATCATGATTATGGAAATTATTGTATAATTTATAAAAATGTAAATTAGTATTTTAATATGGAGTTGTCAGATTTTATTATTATTATTATTAGGACCCACCTTTCCACCCCTGCCTCTTTGTTTCCTTAGCACAAAGTAAATTGCATAGATAATGTCTCGGGCAGTTGTTCGCCCACCCACTTTAGTTAGGAGCAGGCTTGCCCCTAGGGGGTTGTCGGACTGCCGGACTCCGGCATTCCGAGAATCCATTTTGTTCCTCAGTCTGTGACTTGACTTGAGGTGGTGCGGGACGGCGTTGTGGACCAGGCATCCACCAGTTCTCCTGGTCCTTCGTTCCTTTCTCCGAACAGTTTTTTTGGGGGAGGGGGTCCCTAACCATTTTTATTTGCATTTTTTTAAATACAAAAGACATATAATATCGTATATAACAACACAAGACTGCACATGGACAACAGCAACAGACTTGAATTGGTATCTTCTTTTGCTGCACCCTGTAACGAAAGGGTTTAGGACGGGAAATGAGAGCAACGTAAGATTAATGCTGTGTCTCACAAAGTTTCTGCTGACTCCTTCCTAATTGGTTCCTCCCTTCCGGCACAAGTACTATCAGACACACAACAGCATATTCATTTTCACCACATTCACAAGCCGGACCTGCAACGACTTAGATTTATTGTTAATATCATATAACAACATGTGGTACATTTTTGCACTAGTTTTCCAATTTTCCAGTTTGGTTCATCCATTTTTCCTCTTCTCGTCCCAGATCTACTCCTCCTTTGGTTTTCATTCCATCTTTACTTCGCTCACTCCCACTTAAACATTTAACACCAACACTAACACTTAGGGGAATTTTTAGTACCAAGAATAAAGGTGTTCCTCCATCCTGGTACATTTTTTCTTGATTATTACTACATTATTCCATATTGTTTAATGTTTCCTTTAATAACCCATCACCGCAACACTTAAATAAAAATAGAATCTGAGCGTCCTCTGCCACCGGTATTCTATGCAGCAGGCACTCTTTTAGAAGTATTGCTGGGTTCCAGCAATTCACACTTAGTACTTCCATTCACACTTTCATACGTTGCTGATTGTGACACAACGCGGGTTCATGCTACATTCGCGTCCGTCACCGTTTTCTTCTTTGCATCAGCTTTTCGTCCGGGATTTCGGCTACAATCCAGGTCACAATCTCCTCACCTCAGACTTGCTGCGGACCAAGAGTCACTTCCCCCGGGATTTTTATATGCGCCCCCTAGAGATAAATTTATTTTTATAGTAATTTGATATTTTAGTTGTTAGCTCCTGGAGGGCGGCCGCATGCTCAGGACTTCTCAACGCATTTGCAACTTTTATACCCTCCAGAAGTTATCTAACAACATTGTCTGTTTCTTTACACTTAAATAGAATATGCTCCGGGGTAGCTACTGCTCTGCATTTGTGGCATATGCTATCTTCTACTATATTTAATTCCTTTAACTTTTGTCTGTAAGGTCCGTGCCCGGTAAGGAAGCGCATCAGTCCTTCATCAATATCTATCCTTATATCCTCCCTGCCAGTCACGCTCCGAATTATTGCATATAGAATTCTTGCTTTGTGGCTGTTATCCCAATATTGTTGTTATCCTCACATATAATTCCACATTCATACAATCAATGTATATTCATTCAACATTCATACAATGTTTTCCTAAAGACATACAGACATTTACAGAGCGTACCTGTAAAATTTCTGATGATTCCAAACTAAGATTTTGTGTGTAGTAACTCTGGGAATGTGTAGAAGTAGTTCGCCTGGTCACCAGTAAGTAAAAGCGCATCACAAACTAGATAAACGAGTTTTTCATATTACGAACTATTCCATAATACCCGAAGTTCGTCTATAAGTGAATTGCTGTTGTTTTTTTTAACTCGTTATACATTTTGAAAATAAATAAAATTCTCTTTAAATAATTATACAAATTGTATTTTTATAATTATATACACACAGCAAAAATAGATAAAAGTTTATGAATTGCATGATAATTTCAGCAAAATCAGATCCTGTCGCACAGATTTTTTTCCTGTATTTTTCAACAGCCTTCCATCATCTCTGGGTCAGAACAGGATACATCAGAGGCTGTAGGAAGGAATGCAACCAGGATCTAATGTGAAGGCACTAATATGGAATTAGTCTGGTGTGACTGAGAAACACCCTGGGAGAAAAATCAGGCAAGATGGCCAAACGTCAGATTCGAAGCTCAGGACTTTCTTAGTTCGAAGCCAATGCTCTGCTAACAGAGCTGCTTTTCCATATTGATATTCTCTGAGATACACAGAGAGAATCTTTAAACTTATCAGAACGTGACAGTCTAGGAGGTGCCTTACCACTAATGAAATTATTGACAGTCTATTCAGATAGCCTTTGTTGGCCTTATTAGGCTACATGGCCTTATTTGGTGCATCTATCTTACTAGCATTATTACTTCAAGTACTACTGCTACTACTAAATGCTACAACTACTCTTTTACTTCCGTTACTACCTCTGATACCAGACTTACATATTTTAAGAGTTACATTTGCTGCATATTACTATGACAGAAAGTAGCAGAGCTAACTCCAGAGGCGATCCTAAAAAAGTGGACAAAGCAGTGAAATTAGTTGTCAGTGGGTTTAAGAACTACAACATGAACAGATAACCATCTTGTTCACGATAATGCCAATGAGTAGCCCAGCTATAGCTTCACATACAATTTTCTAAAATGTTAGCCGAAAGATAGCAATTAAATAAAAATTTTAATGTGCCTAAAACCTTGGGAATAAACACATATCGTGACAAAAACTCTGGTTGGAATATGATCAACAGTTCTACGTAATCAGAGAACATGAGCTTACTTTTAAATACAATTATATTCACGATTTGTGTTTATTCTTAAACGTGAAAAGGATTTTATTTGTCGTTGATTATATTGGTGATCGCCAGAGTGTGCTTTGTTTCAGATTTTTTTTCTGTTATATAAAACGTCCATCATGTGTCTACATGACTTCATTAACTGATTTGATTTCTGTACTTTTGTCGTTTCTTTAGCGTTTAGTAACAAAATTCCTTCTTTTTCTTACAAAACGGTGTCTGTTGTAACTTGTTTCTAGGCTACAATGGAAGTTACACGAAAAAGAATGAAATATTAACAAAAGTTTCGACGCCTCTGAAGGCTCAAAAATATCTCTTCGATTGGCAACTTGTTTAAAATGTTCTATGTTGTAAATATCTTTACGGAAGAAGTATGTATTTCTTTTATTCAAATAATAAAACACAGCGCATAATAAATTATACCTCTGCGGTTAAACACGTACTTGTTTTGTATTTTCCGTGAACAGGCACCGTGTGTAACACTGCATGGCACCGATACACGTGTAGGTATAACAGATAGATCGTGTGGCAAATGTGTGTCATGTTGGATGTGTGTACAGAATGAGTCGGAAAAAAAAGGTAAGCGAGTAGCAACAAGGAGTCACTGCATTTGGGCGTCTAAAAACACAGACAGAAAGTGGCTGATTTCGTTGTTTTGTTCCTCAATACAGTCTGTTTAGGCGGTGGAAACGAACGCGGTTGACGTAACACTAGCGTGAGAACTGTGGTAGAAAACAAGTCGTGGCAGACATGGATCACCGACGAGTGTCGTATAGAGTGCCAAACTATTATTTAGATTAATATTACACAGGATGTAACAAGACCTCGAAGAAAAACTTCATGATGTTATTTTTGACATCGAAACATGTTTATAAACGTTCCTATGAACATGGATGAAATTCCGCTTCGTTTTGGAGATACAGCGTTTCTAACTTGAGGCTCAAAGTTGACGCCTTACCATGGGAGAGAAATGAATAATTCTCAGTAAATCAGAAACGACACATTGAACGAAAATTAGTCATGTTCTTCCCATTCTCAACTTGTTTCGATGTCAAGAATAACCTCTGTAGGTTTTTTCACGAGGTCTTGTTACACCATGTAGATACATTTTTTTTTAATAATAGTGATAAAACACTCAATTATCTCTGCCACCATGACCATTATTCAATTATCATAGCCAAGTCACATTTGTTACCAATAGAGCAAGGGACTGTGATAGGTACACAGTTACTCAACGCATAGAAATGATAGAACTTTATTATTAAAATAGTTGTTTAACTCGTGCAATGTCTTCTGAGCTTCATGCCATTTTTCAATATAATCAACTTACAGGAACTCGCAATTCGAAGTGTAGTGACAAAATTCGAAGCCATTTGCTCAGAAGTTGATCAACATATTCAAACAAGTCAACGTCGTGCAAGGAATGATGGGTCAGTATCTGATCAACACATTCAAACTAGTCAACGTCGTGCAAGGAGTGAAGGGTCAGAAGTTGATCAACACATTCAAACAAGTCAACGTCGTGAGAGGAATGAAGGGTCAGCAGTTGATCAACACATTCAAACAAGTCAACGTCGTGCAAGGAATGATGGATCAGTAGTTGATCAACACATTCAAACAAGTCAACGTCATGCAAGGAATTAAGAGTCAGTAGCCATATTCGACTCCCTGACGTTCTCAAGAATTATGCATTTCCCAAACATCACTGTGACGAATGTTTCGTAAAGACTTAAACCTTCATCCTTACAAGATCCAACAAATCAAAGAATTGAAGCCAGATTACCATCGTATGTGTCATGAGTGCTTTTGGTAAGGTAGGACCCGATTTTTGTTCCTACCTCCTACAAAATTGGGGGCGTCGTCTTCACTCCACCATAAGCAGTTTGGCTGATCATGTGTAATGCCATCACAATTACTTCAAAATACAATAACAGCATTATCGGTTTGTCCCCTTCATTTAATTTCTGTTCAAATTTCGATCACTTTTATTGGAAAACCCTATTTATATATGATGACTTCGGAAGCTAAGGGATGAAAGTAACATTTTGCAATAAAGAAAATTTCTAAGTAATCTTTCATATATAACCCAAAACATATATGACAGATAATTGTCATATTTTCTACATAGACACATAGATCCAAGGTTTCTGTGTACAAAATATGACACTTTTGTGCCACATATATTTCAGGTTATACTAGGGTGTTACGTAACTTCGCGACCTTTTGACGAACAAAAATAAAAACGCTCATATCAAAGAATAGAAAGAGTGTTCTATGTAGCTTTTAGTAATGTTTGAGCCAAATTTTCGATTCCGACCCGTTACCACTCAGCGGGATTCGAGGCAAAGAAGTCCCGGGCTCCGGTTTCGACCTCGTTTAGGTTCCGAAAGGTCTGCCGCGGAGAAAATGGTCCATCAACCGGAATAAATGGAAGTGCCTAGGAACAAGGCCTTGTGAACAAACGAAATGGGGTAAGTTTGATTCCCTCCAGTTCTCAGATGTTTTTGGCGGATCACAGTGGCAGTATGGGTCGGAATATTTTCTACTTGGGTGGAAGTCTCTTCTCTGGTTGATGAAAGGCAGGTACTTTCTGACCAGAGCTTTATACATTCGATCAAGTTGTTACGAGTAGAGGTTCGACCATCTTGAACTAATTCACAGTGTATCACAGCTTCGAATTTTCACCACACAAACCACACCACCTTGTGCTCGAACTTTCCATGTTTGAGCACGGTTTCAGAAGGTCGCCGGGGTTTAACCTATGGTTCCTGCAGACTGGCTTGTGAAAAAGGTCCATTTTTGATCGTACGTTATAATTCAATTGATATCTTGGTCCTTGGTCTATTTTCTTTCTTTTCTACATTTTAATGGACCCTAATAACTGGTCTCAGGGCAATGTTTTTCATCCATGTTCAGAAAAAAAAATGTTAGAAGGATAACTAATCTTGACAAATGAATAAGAAATTCTAAATTTACGATAAAAGCTGCTGAATGTAAGTACAGTATAGTTGCACGGTGGAAAATGAACCACAGGAGCAGAAAAAGAATCGAAAATAAGGAAGCCAATAGGAGGTCGCAAACTTATGTAAAAAATTACTTCGAACGTTTTTTTATTCGAAAATGTAACTTTTATCACATTACTATGAACTTCGTCACTAGTATATAGCACCAGAAATTTGGTTCACTTTAAGAAGTAAGGTTCTTGTCAGCCACTCGATCTCATCTGACCTCGACCTCAAACGCAAGGTCGAGGTTCAGTGATGTCGAGGTTGAAGTTCCATGATGAGTTAGAGGTTGAGTGAATTTGAATTTATAAATGGCCTTTAGGCATCTCAGGCTCAAGCCAGGATAGGGGGGAGATGATATTAGAAGGTAGTTGGTCAAGGCCTGGTTAGAGCCAGGGCCAGGGCCTGATATTTGCATCGAGAAACTGAGGAAAAATCTGGGAGAAATTTCAGTCAGGATCGTCGGCTTCTGGGATCTTCTGGGATTCCTAACCAAGATCTTCAGATAGCTAAGTCAATGCTCTTCTGACTAAGCTACGGTCGCTCAGTTTGAGGCTGAGTGACGTCAAGATTGAAATTTAATTTTGAGGTGCAGGGTGAAGTTCCATCGCAACTTGGTTTATTGAGGTTTAGGTTGAAGCTGTCTCGGAAAATTGAGGTTAAGTGAGGTCGAGTCCAAACGTACAACAATGGTTACTGTAGATACCAGGAACGTGGGCAACACTTAAAGATTCAGCCATTTGTGAAGTGTTTATATACGTGGGTAGATAAAGATTTTTGTGTACATCTCATACCACAATAAATTACTAAACAGTTATTAGACTGTCTCCGAGACAACCCAGGTTCAACCTCGCTCATGGCAAAAAAAAGTTCACATCTTCGCGTATTCAAAGTGTACACAAGTTATGAAAATTCGTCTTAGTTTAAGTGTGTGAAAGCTGAACTTAAAATATACAATAAGCGTACTTTTTATAGAGTACATACGAAGTGTATCCGGAATTGTTTAGTGACACCTTTGGAAACGGTTTTCTTTTACAAAATTGGAGTATATTGTCCCCAATATTTATTTTAGAGGTTTTAAATAGTCCTGTTTATTTATCTGGAATAAGGAGTCTGGACACACTGGAAATTTGAGAGGATATTTACCCTTTGTTTGTCGTGTATTTTGTTACACTGTGCAAGTTTTTTTACTTATAAATCTTACCCATCGGTTATTTACTATGGTCAGTCAAGAATTTGGAAAATTAATGATAAATTTTATATTTCTAATTCTGGTTGTCGTTGGCATCGCTAAAACATATCAATCTTTCTAGAATTAAAGGATTCACTGAGAGACTAGGCTAACTCACATTCTGGTCAAAATTTAAGCTTTTGACGGAATAGTGAACTATTGTCATCTACCGACTTTTGTACGAACCACTGGTTAATGTGGCTTGGCCGTGAAGTGCGGAATAATCCAAAACTATGAAGACTTTTGCTATTAACATGTATTAATTCACATTTTCACTTTTTCTCTCGGAAAGTTAAAATTGTGGGTCTCCCGCTGAACCGTTCAGTTCTTTTTGTTTGTTCGTCACTGTGTTAGAAGCAGAAACGTAGAGTCTTCTGGATTTGTCTTCGCGTTCTATAAATACATAAATAAGATTCTGAAGGCCTTTGAGAGAGTCTTCTGACAATGGAAGGAACGTGGACCTAACCGTTGGACCAAGAACAATCGTAGAGGATCAGATCATAGGAGTAACAACTTACCACGTAACGTTACTTAAAGCTAGACCATAAAAACTTACCAGCTTAAGCTTCAGAAATCATATGGTTAACGTCTATTAGCTAAGAAGGGACAGTTTCCAGAAGTGTTCGCCGGAAGGAGAGCACTTCAGGTCTTTCTAGAGAGATTTCAGCGCCATACAACCAGTGCTGAAGTTGGGACAGAAAGCGCCGGCGTAATTTAAAATCTAGCCTCCAGAATTCCGGCATTAATTCACGAAGGTACAGCTGCAATAATCTGGAAAGTGATTTCGAAATATATTTTGACGATAAGTTTAATCTGAACTGTTAGTAGCATCATCATCTTGTATTCTTGTGACACTTCATATTAACTATTTATAATATCTGGTGTAGTAAAAAGCAATCCATTATTTTGCCAATAGATGGCTTCAGTGATCTGTATCTCGCGTTGTATAAGTCCGATCGGGTTCAACGAGATGGCGTTCAAACGATGAGATTGCGTACTACAAACACTTTTTAGATAGTTGTGATGAGTTGACTCAGTGTTGTGTGAGCGCGCGTCAAAATGGACACTAGCAAAGAGAAAATACGCTATATTTTACAGTTTTTCTTCGATAAAGGCGAAAACGCAAGCCAGGCGGCTGCAAATGTGAATAGTGTTTATGGTCCTGATACTGTAACAGCCAATCACGCGCAATTTTGGTTTCGTCGATTCCGTGCCGATAATTTTGACGTCAAAGATGTACCACGCACTGCAAGGCCACGTGTCGAACATGTCGATAAAATCATGGACATTGTCGCGTCCGACCGTCATGTAAGCACTGTTTCGATTGCCCAAGAGCTAAACATTGCACAAAAAACCGTGTGGAACCATTTGCATAAGGCTGGATACACAAAGAAGCTTGATGTATGGGTGCCACACGAGTTAACGCAAAAAAACCTCATGGACCGAATTTCCATCTGCGAATCGCTGCTGAATCGCAACAAAAGCGACCCATTTCTGAAGCGGTTGGTGACTGGTGATGAAAAGTGGATCACTTACGAAACGTCACGCGAAAACGGTCGTGGTCGAAGTGCGGTGCGCCGGCGCAAACGGTGCCCAAGCCAGGATTGACGGCCAGGAAAGTTTTGCTGTGTGTTTGGTGGGATTGGCAGGGAATTATCTACTATAAGCTGCTCCCCTACGGCCAAACCCTTAACTCGGAACTATACTGTCAACAATTGGACCGTCTGAAGGCAGCAATCGCCCAGAAGCGCCCAGCTTTGGCCAATAGGAGAGGCATGGTGTTCCACCAAGACAACGCCAGGCCACACACGTCGATAGTGACTCGCCAGAAACTCCGGGAGCTTGGTTGGGAGGTTCTTATGCATCCACCTTATAGTCCGGACCTGGCACCGAGTGATTACCATCTGTTCCTGTCCATGGCGAACACGTTTGCTGGTGATAAATTCGCTTGAAGAGAGGCTTGTGAAAATCGACTGTCTCAATTTTTGCCAATAGGGACAAGGGCTTCTATGAGAGAGGCATCATGATATTACCTTCCAAATGGCAACACGTTATCGAACAAAACGGCGCATATGTGACCTAAATCGGATCATTCTAACTATGGTAAGTCAAGCCTTCAATGTCATGCAAAAATAATGGATTACTTACTGAAAAATCCTGTCTGAAACCCTACGTTTAGCGTTTAGCAGCCAACTTTTTACGTGTTGTTTAGCGTTAATAATATTTCTGCGCTTTTGTCGGTAGTGTTTCTTGCTAGCTAATAGACGTTTATCAGTCACACGATATCTAATTAAGGTTGTAAGTTCTTACATGTAAGTGGATACAAACAATACTCAATACAAGCAAAAAATACGGAATTTTTATGAACGCAAACATTGATATAATCAATCAAGTTTCATTAATAGAATCTATATTTTGTATACATTTCTTGCGCATTTTAAGGCTAGAATTAGGCAGTATAACTTGTCAGCCCAACGTAGATTCAAGATTTATAGATACATTTTCATTTATTTATAATCTTCAGATACCTCGGCCTCAGGCCGACGTAGTAATACATAAAAGTGATATTAAATATAGATAAGTTATCTTGTGCCCTCTTTGAGAAAAGAGTCAAGTCTAGGCATTTTGTCTGACATTTTTTTAGTTGATGATATCTTTACTTTTTTTTTTTTTTGCAGCTTCAATGTTAAATTATGTTAGTGAATATTTAATTAGTGGTAAAAGATAATGTATCGTAGATTAAATTTTGACAATTACTGTCTCAAAATAATAATAATTTTCTCGGAAAGAGTAAACTTTGCCAAAATGGTAGGCCTACTGCGTGTCCATTGGAAATTGTCTGGTAACGCTACTTTAAGTATGATGTTGAATTTAAAAAATTCTAAAATAAAAATTTCAATTATTTTGACCTTATTAAATTAAAATGTCATCATTTGATCCTATGCATCGCAATATACACTTAAAATCATATTACGGACCTCAGATGCGTAAAGACCATAATTGAAATTTAAATTTAAAATTTATTTAAATTAAAATATTTAGTATTATTACGGAAGAGATATTACGAAGAAGGACGTCGCAAGTAACTTAATAAGTATCATCTGACGATTCGCATACCAAGGGCATTTGAGCGTCTGGATAACTAACTAGTCCCTGAAACACAGAGACAGAAAAAGTGAACGGTACAATCCCTTAATTCGACAATGTTGCTTTACTGTATGTCCAATTAAAAGGAAAATGATAATTATGAATAGGCGTAGAGGACTTCGTGAATCTTGAGACATCGTCAGCTTAGAAATGCTTTAACTGTACACTGTTAATAATTTTCGGCCAGTTGTCTGGAAAAAGTCAGTAAAGTGGGTTCAGTGGAACGTGACTAACTAAACTTAGAAACTCTTCAATTTCAAAAAATATTCAAGTAAAGAATACTTAGAATATTTTACAATCTGATCCCCATAATAGTCACAATGTGAACTTGCATACCAGTACAGAAAATGTCTAAATATTCTTTCCTTGAATATTTTTGGAAAGTAAACGGTTTCTGATTTTTGTTAGTCGCTTTCTATTCAACGCAATTTCTTGACTTTTTCCAGACAAATGGCTGACATTTTTTTTAAGAATGTTCGAAGATGCTTTTCTGAGGGATTTCGGACTATGGCTAATCTGTTTTAGCAAACGAGCCACATATAGTGTGTATGTCGCTACTGGTAAATCCTGTAAGGCTCAGACGTACACTTTTCAAATGGAAGGCTTCAAGCAAAACTTTATCAGTTTGTCAAGCAGCTCTACGATTCAGCCTGTCTTATCTTTTCTGCCTCAAATATGTTTCCTTTCAGATGAAATGTTATCTTCAGGATCAGGAAAAAGTGAATAGGAGCTAAGTTCAACGGTACGACGGTAGAATGGTACGACGTCAATCATCGCCAATGACTGCAGAACTTAAGCATTTTTTTTCTACCCGTTTACTCGATAATAGTTGCCTAGTACTTGTTGTCGGCGTCGACACATCTGCCATTAAAAAGAAACTGAACGCCTCTCGAAAGGAATAACCGTCTCTCCATTTCAAGCTTTGCGAAGCAGTTTTACGGAGTTGTTTGGTGAAACATGAGCCACTACGACATGGAGGATGATCTGAGTTGATCTGTTATAACAAATTAACAAACATGTTCAAAATAAAGACATTCTAACTTACTCCTCCGCGCGCTATCATAACTGCTACCCAGATTCACTATGAAGATACTCTGCAGCGGCAGAAATTTGTTATTGCAAACGCTTTGTAATCGTGGTCCAAGAATTCTAAATTGCATGCACGCCTCAGCAATGTCTAGAAAATGTTGAAGCGCAAGTGGCATCCGACGTCATATTAAAATGGCTCTCTTTCTAACCTTTATCGCTGTGTTATTATCATTATTGTACTACCGAAGGCGGCAGTTCTTTCAAGACATTTTAAGCCCATTCAATTCATCCCGATCTTGCGCCTTGCTTTTTATCTTAACAAGATTTGTCTTCTTTATCTTGCGTCCCCTTTTCCCTTAATCATGCCTCTAATATTTACATCCCTTAGTATATAATCTCGGCTCAGCCAATGTGCAATTTCCGCTTCTTCATTGTCCCCAGTAGTCTTCACCTCACACCTACTTTCTTCAGCACGTCCTCATTACGCATCTGTGTCCCGTTGCGTTTTTTATTATTCTTCATGTTCACTTTCGAAGGCCTCCAATTTTCCTTCTTCATTCTCTCAAAGAGTTCCTTTTTTCTTCTTCATATAACAAAATACTACATAATGCATATAGAATATGTTATTAATCTTTTCTTCAACTCTGTTCAACGACTCACACAGAAATCTCGGTGAATCTCTGTCGCCACTGTCACTATATCCTTTCCGCATTTCATATTCTCATTTCTTTCTTCCAATTTTCATGTTCGCTGTCGTTTCTTTTGTTCCAACTACTCATCTCTTTAGTTCTTTTTTTTTACACTTACCTTCAGTCCATATGTGTTACGTACTTCCTTTGCAGCTGTTTTAATATCTTCATAAGTCATGTCTCATTCCCTTTAAGAAGAATCATATCAGCAAATATAATTCATTTGATTTTTGTTCCCCCGGCAGTAAACCCTGTTCCAGTTTCTCTTCGAAGCTTCTTTTTACAGTCTCTACTAGCTGCTAAACTGTCTAATTAACTATAAATATCAAACACATGTCACGATATAAAATGTTTATAAGCAGTACTGATGTAGTATCATTAATAACTTTAAGATGCCAGTATTGCAAAATACAATTTCGTCTTTTACATCGATAGATTTGTATTCATGCATTGTCTGCTACTTCGATTCTGGAAGTTTGTAATTAGCCATGTTAGTATTGTCATTTCCGATCCTCCTGTCTTTCTTCCAGAACATTGTGTGGGAGGTAACTGCTAGTCCTTTTTTCTTTCGTAAGACAGTGCCTGTATCACGCACCAAGCAGCAGTTTGGCTGAAGAATATAAAGATGGTGGCGTATTTGGAAGCTATGCATCACAGTTATCATTACCAATTCCTTATGACGTAGGGGTTCGTTTCCCTTCTCAGCTAAAAGACTAGAAACAAAAGAGGCAGGGACATAACTCAATGAAGCACTTACTATTGACTTTGTCGTGTCGTACTGTTTTGCTGATAAGTACCAGAAAAGTAGCTGTGACATCACTGGGTGACCAGTTGGAAATGACCGTTTTACAGCATAAGTAGAAACAAGCAATGTTTTAGAAGTGTCTCTTTACTCTCCTTTTTGTTCAAGATGAGGTGTCATCACGATAAAGTATATTGACTGCTAGGTACGGAACAACTTTTGCTATACCAATCTTTGCATTATGGTGTCATCTAGCGAGAAGAATTATAACTTGTAAAAGCAAAGTCAATCTCTTATTACGCTCTAAAGCTTCCAGTGCAAGCGAACATGTGCGTTCGTTTCGTGGTTTGCAGCAGATTACAGATTTTAGTAGCTAAAGATTAAGGATCTCTATTTTTTGTATAGACTACCGTAGTGATTGACGTTAAGCTTGGCTTGAAGTTTATACTATATACGTCGAGTTCTATCACTGCTACCTGCTCCAATCAAATTCAGACTATTATTATTGATTCTCGCCATAAAATGTCAAGCGAAGATATCCACAGTGATGGCTCTGAGTTAAAAAGACTGTCCATGATATCAAATTGGTCTCATCACAACCTTGTACGGAGGTACAAATTTTATTTCTTAATTCACTCTTTTTTACCCTGCGTTTTAAAGGTTTCTCATACGATATAATGGCTTGGTAAGGGGTATCATGACATTTGAAGTGAGTTCAATGATTGTTCTTTCATTTTTTTTAAATGTTGTTGATATGAAATCGTGTATAAAACGTTTTCTTTTCCCTTTACAGGTCAAAAGAAAAGGCTGGCTTTCCTAGATCTCCTGTTGGAAGCATCACAAGATGGCACTGTGCTCTCTGATCAAGATATACGAGAAGAAGTAGATACTTTCATGTTTGAGGTAAGACATACATAAATAAATAAGAACATCAGTATTTCCAATAAATTATTACCTGGATTTAACAGGTTAAATTGAAATAAAGTTGTTAAAAGTCTTTAACCAACATTAACTCCCATGCTTGAAATTATAAGACTGCGTTTCTATCATAGTCATTCTGGCCACAGGACGCATATACACAGAGCTGGCAAGTCGATGACAAGCCTAGTGTTTGTACCACTGTTGCCAGTTATTTTTGATTTCCTTCCTACGTCATCATCCTTCGTCTCTTCTCGCCACATCGGAAAAATCTTGTGGACCAGACTCATCTAGCCAAGGGGTCACAATTTTTTTGTCTGAGGTGGAAGGAGTGTTCGACACCTGGGCTACTATCCAAACGGGTGGCCCAACCTTGATTGTTTCATTATTTCATTATCATCGACCACTGCAATGGACAAGGACACGACTATTGGTCAACACTCAGGACTTCCGCAAATGATAACTGGACCCCCTAGCAATTCTACATTAGGAGCCATTCCAAGACGAAAAGACAAAGAAAAACAGTCATCTCGTTCACGCTCTCGATCACCGGCTAATCTTCACTCAGGACGCAGCACATCGCAATCACCACCTACCAAAAAGACTCATACTATAAGTGAATCAGAAGAAGAAAGACAAATGGACACAACAAACCAAACCGACTTTCAACGGCTTCCAACATCTGCAACAACAACACTAATATTTTCATTTTTGCTTACCAATTTTGATACGAAATTTCAAAATGTAAAACTCCTCTACCAGCAACTCACAAAATACGTACATCGCGACAAAATCGTTAGAATCATTCCAACAAGAAATGGCATCATAATACAATCTACCGACGCTGATTTTGCAACCACCATACGCAATAAACATAGCTTCGAGATATTCGGAAAAACAGCAAACTTGACAAGACAAGAAAACCGTTCCAATCGCCAAGCACCACCACCACGCAAAACACCGACATTATCAGTAGTCATCCGAGGAGTAGAACCCACAATCACAGACGAAGACGCAGAGACAGAATTAAAAGATGAAGGCCACGTGATCGCTAAATGTATTCGTATTAAAACCAAAACGGGAGGCCCAACGTACATGATTCGTGTTTTGACTAACAGCCAAGAAACTATAGACGAACTTCTCACCCGTGGCGCTTACATCTACAAAAAACGATACAGGGTAGAACCCTCACACTCACCTCCACCTCTACCAATAAGATGTGAGAAATGTCAAGTATACAATGCACATACCACAGCACAATGTACAAATAACATCAAGTGCGGCTACTGCTCCGGTTCACATCCCACTAAAAACTGTACGAACATGCAACAGCCACCCAAATGCACCACCTGTAATGATAATCATCCAACCTTCAGTTATAAATGTAAAGCTCGACCTCCTGCACAACCTGACAAACCAGAATTAATAGTGCCGATCCGGACCGCTGAAACCCAAACCCAGGCTATGCCTCCCATTACTTCTGTATACCAACCAATCACGATAGACCAACTCTTGGCATTCATCACCGTTGTCTTGCAAAACATTCACCCTTTCCAAAGACACCATATCCTTGCTCAAATTCAATATGCAGCCAAAACTACCTTACATATCGCTTTTAACGCTACATATTCTGGACCATACGCTCATTTTCATGCAAGTGCCGAAACAGCAGTATAAACCATACCGTACAGATCATCACAAACTGTATACTATTATGGCTTTAGTATTTTTATTTATAAATATCAGATCCATACTCACGCATAAACTGCTATTTGAACACCTACTCCTAGAAGAAGACGCTCATGCATTTTTACTAAATGAGACACATCTAAAACTAAAGGACACTTGCAAAATATCACGTTTCACTATACTTCGTCTCGATAGTACGATACCAGCACAGCGAGCAAACGGAGGTGTCGCCATAGGATTTTCGCCAAAAATAGCCTACCGTCAATACACTGTAAACACGCCAAATCTACCTGAATACCTCATTACTACCTTATACTATAAACAGATATATATCACTCTCGCTACAATTTATGTAAGACCTGGACATTCCATTCCCAACTCATTCTTTACTTACATCTCAAACCACTTCAGAACCTACATAATTATGGCCGACATAAACATACACAGCCGACCTGATCACGAAAAGCAAGACTTCAAAGATTTCATAACTTTACAAACCACAGGAACAATTCACCCCATCCCTAAACCAAGCAGACCATGTTCCAATACCACTCCAGACGTAGTCATAACCTCAACCAACCTCAGTCATAGATGCACCTTAGACGTACTAGATCTAATAGGCAGCGATCATGCACCGATTAAACTTTCAGTACAATCTCCAAATCATACTGACCGAACGTGCCATACGCAACCAAGAATCATGCTACGCTTTGATCGCGCCGACTGGAACAGCTATAGACAATACCTAGAATCACAAGTTGAAACCCTGACAACACCAGAAAGCGAAACCGAGCTTCATCATAGACTAGACCAAATCACGACATCACTCCAAGATGCATCAGAGAAATACATCCCAACTACCAAAGCTCACAATTTCAGACCTAGCTTACCACCACAATACTTACCCCTCATCAAACGTTCAAGAGAACTATATCGAGACTACCAACGCACTCGTAATCCAGAATCTCTAAGACTCCACAGACAACTCCAAAGAACAGTACGCAATTATTTGAAGGCTTACAAACTCAGGCAGTGGATAAAAACTTGCAATAATCTAGCTAACAATACACATCCCACTAAATTCTGGAAACGTTTTAATACACTTACAGGCAAATACACCAAACCACATTATCCCTTACTGCACCACGACGAAGCACTTCATACTGACAAAGAAAAAGCCGATGCATTCGCAGACTATTTACAAGAAATTTTCACCCCTCAGGTTCCTTTCAATCCATTCCGACAGAATCCTGCAGACAGAATTAACCTCTCTTCTCCTCATCTACAACCAAATCAAAATCACACACTTCCTGACCACCCACTGACAGCTCCCATCACCCCTGAGGACATCATCCATGCCATTAGTAACAAACGAAACTCCGCTCCGGGTCATGACAAAATCACCTATCGTCATCTCAAGGAATCCCCACTTGTTCTCCTCCATCTTCTCGCCACAATATATACCTTCATCCTCCGAACCGCCTACATCCCACCCGAATGGAAAACCTCGAAAACCTTAATGTTCCTAAAACCTAAAAAACCTCCAAATTCCGTTTCTTCCTATAGACCAATACAGCTAACCCCATGCCTCAGTAAAACCCTTGAAAAAATCCTTGTAAAACGCCTCCATGACCATTTACAAATCCATAACCTTCTCCCTCTACATCAAGCCGGTTTCCGACCAAACTTTAGCATTACCGACCAACTCCTTCGGCTCACCAACCAAATAACTATCCACTACAACAAATCCCTTCCTTCCTGTTTAACCCTTTTCGATTTAGAAAAAGCATTTGACAAAGTATGGCATAGAGCACTTCTTTACAAACTACAGTTCTTTCATCTCCCTGTCACTTATCTTCGTTTCATTTTCAACTTCATCTCTTCCCGACTCGCCTATATCAGCATCAATAATAGTCTATCTCATCCCATCTTCCTACATTGCGGTGTACCACAAGGATCAGCCCTCTCACCACTCCTTTACATACTTTTCGTTGCAGACCTCCCTCCCCTTCCTCAGAATATACAAGTTTTCCAATACGCAGACGACACCGCTTTTCTCGCCCTGAGTACAACAATTCAACACATCAATAGGACAATGAACGAAGCAATCAACTCCTTCACCTCGTGGTGCAGTAAATGGGGTCTCACAATAAACTCCACTAAAACTCAGACTATCATCTTTCTCCCCCCAAAATGCAGATCTAGAGTTCGACGTAACCCCGAGAATCTGAATCTCACTGTCCTACACGCACGCATCAAACCATCAAATCAGGTCACTTACCTCGGCATCGTTTTTGACAAACATCTTACATGGCGCCCACACTTGCAGACCGTCATTACAAAAGCCAGAAACAGACTAAATCTCCTTAAAAGACTGACCGGAACAACATGGGGACTCAAAGTTAGCTCAGTTATTAATACATATAAAGCATTTCTCCGACCAGTGTTGACATACGGTTTTACTGCTTGGATTAACGCATCCCATGACGTCTACAAGAAACTACAAATCCTAGAACGACACGCCCTTCGCATTGCCTACAGAGTAAAATTACCCAGTCCCACCCGCGAACTTTACGACAGAATAAATTTTCCTCATCTGCTTTATCATCTGGAAACACTACGTCTAAAATACATAAGGCAACGCTATGACACGCAACATCCTTTACTTACCGACATAATCCAAACACAACAAAACGACAACATACAGAACAATAACAATACACCACTCTCAACACTCCTCACCATCTACCACTATACATTACCACCCGATGACCCAGAAGAAGCATTTATTCGTCAACTTTGCTCATTCGATCTTTCACATCACCTCTCGCCTTCATATATTGCACAGTAACCATCTTAAACTAACAGAGCTTTCACCTGTCTCCATCACGGTCTAGAGCAGCTCCTAGACCAGAAGAATATCAATCATTTGTCTTTAATTGTGCCAAAGTGTTGTGACGTCTAGTGCACCTCACCTTCATCACATCACCAACCTCATCCAGATCTGATTTCTTCCCCATCTATATGAATGATTATGAGGAAAACTCATAATGACCAGATAATGGAAAAATAAAATACAGTTTACAGATACAATAAACCCACTTAGCCCATCCACTTTCCAATATCCTTACCTAGTTCAGCTTAACTTCCCTTCCCATATAGAGGGTGTAGCCCTTTGGGGGAGCTAGCCGCGGCTAGCAAAAAAAAAAAAAAAACACAGGACGCTCCACCTGAATAAAAAGGAGTATTGATAGCCGACCAATCGAAACAACCGGGACCAAAAACTGAAACCTAGCTTAACTCTGATTGGTTAACTTTTCTGCGATGATATTGTGTTGCATACGCACAATTGAGATAGACGTCACTTTACAGTGTCGGAGGGTGAAAGTTATTTTGAGATTTTCGAACACGTAAAGTCATCAGGCTTCAGGTATATGAGCCAGGATAAACAAGAATAACGACTTCTCTGCACGCTGGATGATCCACCAGTCAAAAAACGGTACTTAGGTTAATTTAAGGTAATATACTACTTCATTGGGAACGGTTAATATTGGTATTACGATTACTTAGGCTATTTATCTGGTATACGAGTTTGGTTTATTGACTAGTTAATTTGTAAGTTACTAGTATAAGTATTCTGACCTAAGCTATGCTAAAGGTCTCTGATTTTAGTTTTTACTGATTATATGTTGACTTTGCTATTCTCTGGATTTTGATCTTGGTTACAACTGAAAAATCTTAATATCGACCCGGCTTACGTTATTGGTCTTAGAATACGGCTTTGATACTCGATAACAGTAACTATGTGTATGGCAACTGGTACGAAACCTAAGGCGACTACTTCATCTCTGAAAACTAATAAAGCTAAACGGCAAAAATAACCTAAACGTATAAGAACCGAATCAATCAGTAGTTCTGATTCTAAAAGTTGTAGGTCACGTTCTCCACATGAGAAACCAACAGTAATGGACACAGAAAGTGACCCACGTCAACAACCAATTTACAACTTCTTGCTAACTAAGTACGACACCAAATATCGTACACCAGAACTGATCGCACTAGAACTTCTCAAATACTTACCACGGCACGAAATTTCGAACATAGTCTTTACCCGCAACGGGATCATAATAAAATCAATTGATCCTGACATGGCTATCAATATTCGAAACAAGGTGTCATACGAAGTATTTGGAAAAGGGGCCAACATCATGCCACTATCTCCAAGAGCCACAAAACAACCGCAGCCTCCAAGGAGCCAACCAATGCTATCTGTGGTCATAAAAGGGGTTCCTCCAGACTACACAGAAGAAGAAATCCTAGACGAACTAAGGCTAGAAGGGCATACCATCGAGAAATGTCTTCGAATTCGTACAAGAGAAGGTACGCCATCTTACCTAATAAGAGTGCTAACGAATAGCAGAGACACTATTGATCAAATGCTAACTGACGGGGTCTACATATACTGTAAGAGACATCGAGTGGAACCATCCCGCTCAGCTCCTCCGCTACCAGTAAGGTGCGAACGATGTCAAACCTACAATCAACACCCTACCCATGAATGCAAAGAGACTCCAAAATGCGGACACTGTTCCAGCAACCACAACACAACTAAATGACCAAACTTAGCACAACCACCTAAATGTACAACCTGCGGGGAAACCCATCCATCCTACAGTTACAAATGTCAAAAGAAACCGCCACCTGAACCAGAACACCCAGAATTGACAGTACCTCTACGAACCAGTGATGTACCTACTCCACCGAACAACTCATTGCGTCAACCAATCACCGTCGAAGATCTATTAAGATTCACTGCAATAACTCTACAAAATATTCATCCATTCGAAAGAAACCACATAATCCAATAAATCAGCCTTGCAGCCAAAGTACTGTTCAAGATTCAAATACAGGCCACATGTACATTTGAACATACTAACAACAGAAAAGGAAAACTAATATGGGATACAACATCATGACAGCATTATATACGTTCATCTTTCTGAACATACAGTCACTTAAAACACACAAAGTACTATTCGAACATTTGTTACTGGAAGAAAAAGCCACAGCCTTCGCACTGAATGAAACTTTCTCACACCCAAATACAAACCTACGATCAAGGGCTACATCATGCACCGCCACGTCTGCCCCAGAGACTGCCTACGAGTAAATGGAGGAACAGCAGTTGCATTTAAGCCAAATATACCTCACCGAATAATAGAACTGCCTACAAACCTAAACCTTCCAGAACATAATGTGACGCTATTATATCTAAAGCACAGAACAATAGCATTCGCTGCAATCTACGTTAGACCAGGCAAGCCACTACCAATAGATTTCATACTCTACATCTCCGACATATATAGACACTTTATCATAATGGCGGACACCAACTTCCATAGTCGCAGTAAACGAGCAAAATCCAAATTTCTCGACGATATAGAAACAAACACACATGGAGAATTTATCATACTACCAAAACCTAATAGGCCAGTAAGTCAAACTACACCAGATGCCGTAATCATCTCACAGACTCTCATCATATATTCAACAATAGATGTGCTCGACTCAATAGGAAGTGACCATGTTCCAATAAAATTACAACTCGAGTTTCCAGGAGCTATACAACAGACTCAAAATACGCGTAAAATATATCGATACACCGACGCTAAATGGGACGACTACAGAGAAACCATAGAGAACAAACTACAAACTATAGAGGAAGCAGCCACACCAGAATCGCTCGACGAAACTGTAGACATTATAACTCAGACACTAAAATCAGCAGCTAAAAAACATATTCCGACAACCACTATAACACCTCATAAACCGAAACTACCACCTCAATATCTAAACCTAATAGCTGCATCCAGAAGAGCACACCGTGAATATACACGTACTCACAACTTAGAAGCACTACGACTCCACCGTGCATACCTAAGAATGACTAATAACTATCTAAAAGCATACAAAACTAGGCAATGGATTAAAGTCTGTAACTCACTAGGCGAAACATCACACCCAACCAAATACTGGAAAATCTTCCATAGATTAACAGGCAAAACACAACGAACTCCATATTCAATAATAGTAGATAATCAAAGCCCACAGACTGATATTGAGAAAGCGAATACCTTTGCCAACCATTTTCAAGATATATTCCCACCGTTGCCGGACTGTTATATGCCAGTTCGTGTAGGAAACCTGATCCGACAGCACTCCGATCCAAACTCTGAAACACTCCGAACAAGCATAAACAATAGGCTACCTCCAAACAACCCATTAACAAGACCTATAACAATGGTAGAGATAAATCAAGTGGCTGGCAGGAAACGGAATACAGCTCCTGGATTTGACACAATAACATACAAATTAATCAAGGAAGCACCACCGACTTTTATCACAATTTTAGCAACAATATATACATTCATACTGAGGACCGAATATTTCCCAATAGACTGGAAATCCTCAAAAGTTCTGCTTTTTCCAAAACCTAACAAACCAACGAGTGAAATCACCTCGTATCGTCCGATACAACTCACCTCAACATTAAGTAAAATACTGGAGAAGATAATTGTCAACAGACTACATGAACATCTAAATGAAAATAATTTACTACCTATATCGCAAGCTGGGTTCAGACCTAACTATAGTATTTCAGATCAACTACTAAGACTAACAACAGCAATATTTAATCAGTTCAATAAATCACTACCTTCATGCTTACTTACGTTCGATTTGGAAAAAGCTTTTGATAAAGTGTGGCACGCAGGTCTATTACACAAACTACACTCATTTATGCTACCAGAGTGCTATATACGCTACATTCATTCCTTCCTCACAAATCGTATGGCATATATATCCATCAACGAATCACTTTCACAACCAATCTTACTAAAATCTGGCGTACCACAAGGCTCATCACTTTCTCCACTATTATACCTACTATATGTAGCCGATATACCTGAAATTCCTAACAATGTACAAACATTCCAATTTGCCGACAACACAGCCTTCCTGGCTTTGGCACCAACCATACAAGGTATCAACAGACTACTATAAAACACAATAGATAGCTTCAGCAAATGGTGCAGAACTTGGAAACTCACAATAAATAGTGGGAAAACACAAACCGTTGTATTTCTACCACCAAAGAGCAGATCACGAACACAACGCAGCCCACGAAAACTTAATATTACAGTACATGGCGTACCGATCAAACCATCAAAAACAGTAAAATACCTTGGAATGATATTCGATACCAAACTCACATGGACACCTCAACTAAACCATATCGTAACTAAAGCAAAAAGCCGACTAAATTTACTGAAACGCCTAGTAGGAACAACATGGGGATTAAAGCCACATACGCTGATCAATACTTACAAAGTATTCATGAGACCAACGCTCAGCCACGGACATACTGCCTGGCTATCATCCGATAAAATTCTACGAAAAAGTGGCCATAATGGAACGGCACGCACTAAGGCTCGCATATCGAATAAAACTACCAAGTCCCACAAGACTGCTCTATGAACGCATCGACTTCCCACACATAAGACAACATCTCGAGAAAATCCGTACGAAATATATATTGAAGCACATAACAGACAGCCACCCAATTATTCTCGACATCTTCCAACAGGACGCAGAAAATGATTCACCGGCAGTCTACCACAATACAGCATTCGACCATCTAATCACGTTGTATTGTCTAACGCTGGCACCCAACTACCCAGACCAAGACATCTTCGCCACATATAGACCACAAGAACTTTCACGGGACATTAACCCATCACAAGCACAATAACCCTGTAAAGTAAGTGACAACATAATGCATTCATGGCACCCGTATCGACACGGAACCTGAAGATTAAATGCCGTAATACATAAACATACCTCCAAAATATATGGCGTCGGAGCACTTCACTGCATTTTCACCTACTATATAATACTGAAATATCAGAGAGAGAGAGAGAGATAGAAAGGGAGAAAAAAAACATCATAAAGCACCAAATGCATGCAAGAATAAACTAAATACTACAAAACATCTCACAGAGAAAATGCACATACAATAAAAATGTGAACACAGCTCATAGACCAATAAACATATACAATTACCTGGAAAGTTACACAAAACAAAAAACCGAAGAAAGGGTGTAGCTCTTTAAAAGGTACGACAAAAAAAATCTATCATAGTATAAATATATTACTTAATATCATTTAACATTTCGGAAGGTGTAATAATACGGTAAAAATAGGTTGTTCAGAAAAAAAGTAGCATAAATGCGCAATGACCAATTGGCCATAATCAACCTTTGTAGGCTTCTACTTTACGGGATCCATCGAACAGTAACGCCTGTTAAAGGTGTTGAAGATCATAGCAACAGCCGTATGAAGTATAGCTGGAGGTGTTACACTGAAACATGGGTATGTTTTTGTATGACTTCAAACTCGGATATTAGATGGCAAAAACATATTTCACGTAACCAGGGAATGTGACGTAGACTCAATTAAAGAATGGACTCGAAAAAGTTTATGCCGGAGACCAGAGTCTCCAAGATGAGGGTAAAGACGCGAGTCTAGGGTAGACTAAGATGCTCTAAGGTATGTGTGGAGGAAAATCCACGCACTACTGACAGAAAGCTTCCCTAACAATTAAACGTTTCGAGTGCGACCATTTTGTATCATCTACAGCAAATCAGGAAAGTGCAAAATGGACAACCGCATTAACTGACGGAGCATCACAAACAGTATCAAGTAATTATCTTCAATAAGCTCTTGGTTCATCACCACGCTGAGCGCCCCTACTCGATCGAATTTTAGCATGTGATGGGAAGTGGGTTCTGTACGACAATCGCTAGCGAAATGAGCAGTTGTTGGACATTGGTGACACTAGTTTGGGCCACAAAGGGCTTTGTTGTTAGTAAGATACACACCACTTGGTATTGTTAATTATAAGTTCTTTCTTACAGGTGAAACTATTACCGTTGTACGGTGCTGTACAGAAGCTGACGAAATGCGGTGGCAGTCGTGTAAACAATGCAGTCGATGTTGGTCCAAAGGAAGGGTCCTCTGCTCGTAGCAGAAAATGCTAAACTCCACATCGCAAGAATTATGAAACTGACGTTAAGTGACCTGGGGTATGAAGTACTCCTGGGCCGTCCTTATTTCCGGAATTAGCATAACAGGTTATGCATCTAAGTCACTTTCTGATAGACAGGGTGTTGAAAACTAAGCATATTTTGCAAAAAGTCTATTTCGGGGTTTCATTGCCTCATGGGAGAACATTTGCGAAACGTTGCCAGAAACATTTTGGCGAAGACGAAGACTATGTTGAACGAAGAAGGAATATTTACTCCATTCCAAAATTTAGTAGTAGCTGTGACGTACGAAAACGGCCATTTATTTCCAAACAAACTTGGTACTAATAGTGCTTGTGTAAATATAGTTTTAACGGATGAAGATTTTGAAATACAATGTCTTTGATATGTTAAGGAAGAAATTGACATAAGGGAGTAGAATCAACCAATGCTGGTGCACAGATGTTACTTCGAAGTGAATGAGTACTTTCTGCACGTCCAATACCATCATCTGAAGAAAAGCTTTGGCAGAAACTGACCTTATCCAGAAAGGTGTCGTTCCTAGGATGCACAAAATGTCCACCGGCAGCTAATAATACAGGATATGATCACAGCGTTGAACAATACATGCCATATCGACGCTACATTCTGTTAATAAGTCTGCTAACTAGCTTCATTGGTACCTGGATTCATTGTTGTCGGAGACCTCGATGAACAGAGGGACAAGGCTAGTCACGTATCGACCCACACGCACTCAATATGATTAAGGTCCGGGAACCTAGCTGATCTTGCTGCTGCTTC
The DNA here is from genome assembly GCA_022664845.1 of Lepisma saccharinum. Classification (NCBI taxonomy): domain Eukaryota; kingdom Metazoa; phylum Arthropoda; class Insecta; order Zygentoma; family Lepismatidae; genus Lepisma; species Lepisma saccharinum. Next base: position 25,854 of record JAGDQP010011581.1, read on the forward strand.
AAGTAACTGTCGGCAAGACGTGTTCTGTGGGAATCGCTACTATTGTGTTGTGAAATGAATCTCTTGCCTCTTTAATGTGCATAAGGAATAAAAAGATAACGTGTCCAGCATGCCACACGAAACAAGCACATCTCCGTTGCTATATCAGTCTCTTTCTACGACGTTGGATGAATGATACCATATCCCCACTTCTCGCCAGACCAGTCGTCGTCAAGAATCATAATCACTCTTCAGTAAAAAGTGTTGCATTTTTAATTTATTAAGATAGTACGAAACATTAAGTTGGACTGAAGTCAAAAGAATCATATTCTGTCAATAAAAGAGATTGAAAACGATGTTATCAGCAATTTCCTTGGTATTAGTTTCTAAGACAAGTCCTTATTCTCACTCCAGTCCTTAGGCTCTATGCACACACGGCTACTTTGTGTGATGGTGGCGCGCCACAGGCCATTTTTAGCAATACACAGGATTATATTGTTGCATCCTAACGAAGCCTCTGAAGTGGCAAGGGTAGGCGACTAAAGCCAAGCAGTTCCGTTCGGTGAGCCACTGCAGTGGCCTGTGGTTGTGGCTTGGGTAAGCCACTGCAGTGGACGCGTATGAATAGAATCTTTTCCAAATCCTAATCCACTGCCCCACCAACCCAAGCTGGAAACTTCTACGTTATCTTTCTCTTCGCGAATACTTCTCTGCGCAGTATGTCTTCCCACTTTTCATTTATATTCAACCCACTGTTCCAGTTTATCGCTTTATCTCCACGTTTCCTTGTTTGTTCTCGTTTCTCTCCACCTCCTAACCAACTTCCTTTGTTACTGTTCTAGTATCTCCGCCATTTACCAGCTTATTCCATACGCCCTCTTCTGCATGTTTTGTTAATAGCGTTCTTATCCCCATTTAGCCTGACGTCGTCCTTGTGTTGTTTAAGCCTCTTTTGTAATTTCTCTTTCGTCTCTCCTACATACATTAACGCACAGTTCATACACAGAAGCCTGTACACCACTACTCTTTGCCCTTCACCCTTTTTAGTACATTTATTCTTGCTTCTCACTTAGTCCAAGACCCTCTTCCCTCATTTCTATACGTTTTCGCTCAGTCTGCACTTTATTTTCTTGGTAATTTTTCCGCCACTTTCTACCGGTATTCCAAAACATTTTTTTTCACCTACATTTCCTTCACTCTCCTTTCTGCTTTATCCCCTTTTCTCTTCCTGATTCTTCTTCTGTCATCCTCATTACAAAGCGATGAACTGCGACAGTGGGTAAAATATAAATGAGGAATGGGAAAATATACTGCGCAGAGAAAAGAAAAGACAGTATTTAAGAAGAGTAAGATAATAATTAAGAAGTCTCCGGTTTGGGTTGGTAGAGCAGTGGATAAGAATTAGGATAAGGACGGGGATGAGGAATTTGTAACGGCTTTTAAAAGTATTCTGTTTTGTTAATTAGTTATTACTGATTTGTTATTTATTTTAAAATATTTTATAGATGCAGTCTTGAAATAGCGTTCTAGCTGACTAGGGACCATGATCTGTGTTAACGTTTGAGCAAGTAAGCTATTTACGCACTGTGATTGGTTGAAATTTGTTTAGTTTCAGAAAGTGAACAATCTCTGGAACGTGATTGACGGAAAATGAGGAATGGATCTTTGGACTTCTGGTGCTTAATTATGAACTAATATAGTGTTGGCTAGTGTTTGTCTTGAATTGAACTGAATTCATTTCTGGCCTTTAGGTATTTTTGACTCCGGGCGAGATAAACTAGGTAAGAGGATGAGGGAAGGTAACTGCCAGGGCCTTTCTTAATGTGCTCTCCTGGCATTCACCTGGTGAAACTGAAGGAAGTCGTGGAAAAATCTGTCAGGATAGTTGGCAGAGGGGTTCTAACCCACGTGCCTATTTATTGCCGATCCAAAGCCCGTGAGGGCTGGGTATTAGCGTTGGTCAGAAGAAGGTGTAAATAGAACAGTGCAACTGTTACGTTTACTGTGTGGATTTGGTAATAAGGTGTAGGGTGTAAACCTTGACAACTTATTTTCATTAGATATAGCTATGGGTACAAGGCATCGACAGAGTCATATTCAGATTTTAGACTAATCGTAGAGAATCATAAGGGAAACATCTAGTAATAACAATCAGTGAATAATATTTTTTTAACTGCTAGCCTAAGATAGGCTTAGACTTGCACCCCGAGAGGGCTGTACCCTCTTTCTGGGAAGAGGAATGGGAATAATATCAAATTAAACAGCTTCAGGTACACATATGAACAATTTCCTGCTGCAACTATGTACCTCTGCCTCTCCTCCCACCTAATTCCCAATGTTTAGGGTCTTAAAGACACTACTACCTACAAAAGTTTTCATCTTTATTAGTACCAGTCTAAACCACTATATTGGATTCCAGGCAAAGAAAAATCAAAACATCAGTTCTATCTATTGATCCACCAAGGAAGCTAAAGTAGAAATAACGTATAAAAAGGTTGTCCAAGTGTAACTTTCACGTTTAGTCCCAGTAGAGATGAAGCCGCCATATTGGATTGAGGACTAAACGAAAAACGGAGACAAAGTATTTCTATTAGCAGAGCAAGTAAGGAATATAAAGAAAAGTGGGGAAATTTATTTGTAAAGCTACCAGGAAATTTAAAGAAGAAAAAGAAATCTCTTTAACAAGTACTGCCAATGGAACTTACATATTTCGGTTGTGTTTGGAGAGAGGAAATATGCATGACGCATAGGAACTGCTTTTCTTGTTCCTTCCCAGTGCCATCTATTAGCCATGTTGTGAACTACGTGATAGGACAATAAATCACGTTCCAAAACCGTTTGCTACATCTGTAGTGTATGCGGTAGAGCGTTGAAACGCTGGTAGAGAGGTCAGGGTTCGATTCCATTCCAAGTCACAATTCTTTTTCATAACAACATTACCGTTTTTGTAAAAACTTACGAATAAATGCTATCTTTTGCTTCTTTCTACATGCTTGACGGACATTATCGCCGAGACTGCGTCAGCAAGCGAAGACGGATTAGTTAAAGTAAGGAGGTAGGTTTTAGGTATTTGTATCAGTATCCGGGATGGAAAAACTATATGATTTAATTATTTAATTCACGTGATTTTGCCCTAAAAGCGTACAACACAAGGGAAGTCATTGAAATCATTACTCTAGAGATTGCTGGCAACTAAAAGCACTATTACTCTCCGGAGAACTCGCGCGAGTGAAGAGTCCCAATAACGTCACGATTATTTCCTCTCTTCAGACACTCGACATATTTGGTTGGTCCCAATGTAGTCGTCCGTGTTGCATTTCAGCCGCCATATTGAATTCTGAGCTAAAGAAAACAGCCACTTCCAACAAGTTGTGTAAGTTGAAGCTACACAGCAAACTGGACTGTGAGTGAAAAGGGGAGGAAGCTGTCATGCGAATGTGACTGGAATACTACTATGGTCTGATCCATAGGTCTGATCGCAATAAGGAAAGGGGGAAATATGGAGGATGGAATTTTAAAAAGAAAATAACAGTTTCCAGTTTTCGAGATATTTCAAGAATTTTAATTTCTCTTGAAATATTTCTGTTGGAAATTCGAAAATATAAATGCAGGAAATTAATGTAATAAGATATTAATTTAGGTCAGAAATGAGTGGAATGAAGGGGACATGTGAAAATCTGCAATATGAATCAATAATATGAAAATTCATACAGAATTGGCTAAGAGATTTTATTACTTAGACTGTCCATATTCTCGAGTGATCAATAGGAACCTATGATGAGTGCTAATAGTATAAACTAATTCAAATTAGTTTCGTTGGTGTTGAAGAGATGTCGCCTGTAGCAAATTTTATTCCAAACAAATACATTTGTAGTATGTTGAAGTTAGAAGTGGTTACAAAAAAAAGAGTAAAATAAAATATATATCTTCACTCATGTTCACTTACTCTTTACTATTAAAAAGGTAGAAGTTCATTATCAATATTATTTTTAGGAAAACTCTGATTTTGTTTTCATTAGTTTGTTCATTTCAGACTCAAATTAGACCTCTGCCACGTATTAACACAAATTTGACATTGCAATCTAGAATTACTACACCAAATAATTTTTGTTCTCTATTCATTAATGGTACTCATTGTATTGAATTTATGGCTTTAGGCATCTATAGCTCAAGTTGGGATAGGATAGGATACGGGAAGGAATTGCTCAAGACCTAAGTTGAAGGTACCATCCTGGTATTTACCTGTGTAACAGAAAACCCTGGAAGAACCTCAGTTAGTATGGTTGGGTGCTGGTTTGGAACAAAGACGTCTCGAATGCGAAGCCAACACTCTATCAACTGAGCTACGGCCGCTCGGTAAATGTGATACTGAAAAAATAATGTTAAGTTTTCTTTGCATTGTAATAAAACATATTAGTATGTTTGCATTGTAATAAAACATCATTAAAACATTTGAATACAGAAATTAGTGTTAATAAAGTTTGAACTGAGCTTTGACATTTATTCAAAATATAAATAAATTAAAGCACTTGGCAACACTGAAACAAGTTACATAACAATATGAAGAAGTGAAACTCGCCGTTCTGAAACGGTATTCAATATCATTTCAATGTTGCCATATTGTACAAATGTTCGGTCTGTATTTTCTTTCACAGGTTTAACTTCCCCCTTCTTTGTTGGTACAAAAATCTATTGATAGATGGCGCACATATCTTTTACCTAAAATATCTTCCCAGCCGGCACACATACGTGTTTTCCACATCGAAAAACCGTCATCGACGTTGTATTTTGTACGTCGAAATGACGAAAATATGTCGCTCCTATCAACGTTGAATCTACGTCGAAAGTGGAAGTGGAATTAACGTGAAAAGAACGTTCGAAAAATAATGAAATGACATCATTTCCACGAAAATGTGACGACTTTCACAATATCACTTTAAACGGGAAAATAATGCATACTACAACTTTTAAAACCCAAAAGCATTTATTTGACTCTTCTGTAACATATTTTCATTGTTATACACAATGATGGAAATTTCGTCGCATTGATGTCTTTTCGCCTTCGTCGATTGTACGACGATAAATTTGAGGTCGAAAAATCATACCAACGACGTCATTTCCACGCAAATGGCCAATTTTTGACGTCGAAAATTTCGATCTATGACGTCGATTCGACGAATGTGACGTGGAGAGTTGGTCACTTTCGTCGAATCGACGTCCCTGTGCCGGCTGGGTTGCGGATCACGTAACATGGCTTCGCGGCCCATATTTTGGGAAACGGTGTTCTAGAAATAAATAATGAAGCTTAGAAAATATAGTAACTGTAGTATAACTATAGTATTAACATTACTTTTTCGTCTTACTTTCCAGGGACACGATACGACAGCCACAGGGATAAGTTTCGCTCTGTATCTCCTTGGATCTCATCCACAAATTCAGGTAAGTAGAAAGATGAAAAAAAAACTTAAAATAAATAAATAAACGCCATTTCTATATTTCTAGCGTCTCCTTCCCAATTTTGGTTCCCCTTCATATTTCAGTTTGTCCGTCTGTCAGCAAGGCAAGCTTGTATCTCACCCAAAGCAGCTAGAGAGGAACTATAGTTTCAGATCTGGTTTCAGAGGCCTCAATTTACACACTCGTTTATACAATGCTACTCCATTTTCTGGTGGTATTTCTACATTATATGCTTTCAGTTTTGTAAGGTAGTCTAAGACATCAACGAAAGCACCTACAGAGTACAGTGACTTCGGATTTTAGTAGTGACATGGAAGTACTTAACCGCTTTCAAAACTGATGACACAACAAAACTTATTCCCATGGTATTTTTTTTATACTACAGGGTGATATACTCTGTGGGAGTTATTTGCTGGGTTATTGAACACATCATGTAGCAATGCTTTGCAAACGTTTAATGAAAGTATCTCCGACACCGTAATAGGTAGGTCAAATCTAACACTATGAGTGCTTTTCTGGGAACATTGTAGTGTTTTTTGATATGTTTACACGACCCACTTGCTACATCTAATATGGCGAATTTCAAGATGGCGGCTACGTTCCTCCACCAGTCCTCATTTCTTTGTGTCGGTTCGTGAAAAACAAGGCTGTTCTGGGAGTTTTGATTCACCCTGCATAAGCACTTCTGTGAAATTGAGTATATACATCTTAGATTACTCCTAATGTTTTTATCAGATTTTCACCACTCACTTCAACTCCACTTCGAACCCCATCGAAGTTGTCGTATTTTTTATTATTATTATTATACGCAATTCAGTACGTTGTCATTGGATCCGACTTAATTTTGAGTTAACTCGAAATTATTCAGGACTAAAATAAAGTCAGGTTTGACTTTCTGTGTGTGGAGCATCTTAAAAGCGTTAATATGGATTAAAGAGAAAGAAAAAATTTATGTTCTATGATGAGTTTTCAAAAGTTCGTGGCATAAATATTTACCGTATAAGATAATTATGATCCTTTGTGTGCTGATGTATGAAATCTCATGGCTCTGTTTTTTTAATCTCCTTTACAACTTCATAAGTAGCGGCGTTTCTTCAGACAGTAGATATAGAGACGAATAAGGGTGTTACATGCCCTCACTCTGAAAGCCATCTGTGAATAGGGTAAGGGAAGAAAACTCTCAGTATTTTGTAGAAAAATGATCAAACGCTGTAATAATAATATGCTCCAACTAAAACTCAATTCGACGATATATAATAAGCTTTTAGCATGGATTCCTTTTACCTCTCAGATCGATGGTTCTTCGGGAATACTAACATTCTAGCGATTAAGAAAATAATTGAGACGCCCAATTTTAGATGGACCTCGGCTTATGCACAGAGGTGGGGCGAAACTTAATTCTATTATCAAGATCTAGAGCATACACTCTAGCAAAGCACGTAAAGTTTACTGTTGAAAAACTAGGTAGGTATAATTCTTAACTAGCATCTTAGAACGAAGGCAATTTATTTTTCTCTCAAAATCCCTTCTCTGATAGTTTAATACATTTCTCTTACAACCATCAGCAACTTTTAAACAATTTCATTCGTTGTTATAATTCATTTAAACACAAATTCCTTCTCGCATCAATCCTCCTAACACATGGAATTATTTCCAATTTTCCTTTATACAATATAAATCATCTCATTGCCTATTCCGTGCATACACCGTAAAACTATCCATAAAAAAGCTATGGCTGAAGATTAACAAAATATCCACCACATTCTTCCAGTTCACGTATAATACATAAGTTGCCCATTCTCATCGACCCACATTCTGACGTCATAATACAAATATATATATATAT
>JAGDQP010011581.1:35100-52631 GCA_022664845.1 Lepisma saccharinum
AAATATGTTTATAATTTCTTCCTTATTTCGTGTTACGGTCCCGTCTGGTCTCTTAACTGCAATTATTTGCTTTTTCCCTATCATGAGCTGCTGTTTGGCTTTCTTCAAACTCTTGTTTTCCTCGATTGTATTTCTAACAAGATTTTCGTTATATCTTCGTACATCCTCTCTTATTTTCTTTCTTACGGTTTTATTTAGTTCTATGTACTCAATCCTCTTTATGCAATTTTCCTCTTCTTTCATTTCCCTTCTTTTCTTCATCAAGAGCTTAGTTTCTTCTGAGATTTTGCTCTCTTTTTTCTTTCTGGTACCTGCTATCTCCTTGGCTGTTTTTCTTATTATCTCAGTCAGTATTTTATTTCTGCTATCGATGTCTTCTTCATCCTCTAACTCTTCCAAGGCGCTGAATCTGTTGCTTAGTTCTATCTCGAATGTCTGTCTGTGTTTTCCAAGATTTTCCAGATCTAAAACTGACGGTTTTCCTCTGATAAGCTTCTTTCTCTCTAGTCTAGTATTTAGTTTCAGCTTACATCTCACCATCCTATGATCACTCGAGATTTTGAAACTGTTTAGAACAGACACGTCTTGCACAATTGCCCTGTTATTTGATAGAACGTAGTCTATTTCGCTTTTGGTCCCATTTGGGCCTTTCCATGTCCACTTCCTCTGGGGCGGTTTCTTGAAAAATGTATTGGAAATCAACAGGCTTCTGAGAATTCCACTAACTTCTCTCCTCTCTTGTTTCTTTTGCCAAATCCAAAGTTTCCTACTTTCGTGTCACTGCTCTGCTTGGTTCCTACTTTCGCATTGAAGTCTCCCATTACAATTTTGTAATGCGATTTGCTACTATCCAAAATCTTCTGAATCTCCTCGTATAGGTCTTCGACTTCCTCCTCCGGGTGCGAGGTTGTTGGAGCGTACACTTGTATAATTTCCATACTGTATCTCTTGTTTATTTTTATTACTACCCGTGCGATTCTATCTAAAATTCCTTCAATTTCTGTGATTCGTGACTTCAGGTCTTTATTAATTATAAAGCCAACGCCTGTCGCTTTTCCAGTTTCTGTTCCTTTGTAGTAGAACATGTGCCCTGACGGTAGTTCCAACTGTTCTTCATTCTTCCTCCACACTTCTGATAGTCCTATGATGTCCCACTTAATCCTCTTAAGTTCATTCTGCAGTTCTTCTAATTTGTCCTCTCCTGCAAGTGACTTACAGTTGAGGGTCGCCACGTATAAGTCCGTTCGAGTTGCCGTGTTGGTGTCCTGGCAGTCTACAGTCCAAACCCGGGCATTTTGACCCTCTGACTTCCTGCAGGACTGACCGCTGCCGTTGCCAGCTACATTCCGTCCTCCGGGTAATGAGGTCCTCCGAGGCTGTTTCCTTGCTTGTACCATCATATGTAAAGAAAGGAGGGGTGCTGACATTTGACTCACCACGCTGTCAGCTAATGCGGGTTGGTGAGCAGCCCATCCATGTTCGTTCGCCAAGCAGTTGCTTGGGTACTAACAGGCTCCACGACGTGAACGTATGGATTGGACATTAGGCGTCTACCCCGGTCGGTTCCCTTAAGTCTCAGCAAGAGGAATTAAGGGGTCTCCTCCCAGTTAGTGGCAGAAGCCTTTTGGGGCGACAGTCCCGGTTTCCCGGTCCTGTCCCGGTTTCCCGGCCATATATATATATATATATATATATAGTCACATGCACTTACACATATACATACACACATACAGTATATCTTGCATACTTATACACATATAGAGATGGTGGTTGTAATTGGGTTTGTTTAAATTTACTTGGGTGGGTTAGGGGTTATTATGTTTAGTGGTCTTTTGTGTTTCATATGAAAGCCTGTGCTGTATGCTCCAAGTTGGGAAATCAGATTATTTTGTGAATGGTCCTTGGTAGAGTAGAATTTCTGAATTGTATCTGAGATACTCTGATATGTTGGTTGTATGTTGAGGCTGCACTGCAGCGGAAAGAGTCTTGTGTACCTAGAACAATGAGTGATTATTTTAATGACTCTGTTTTGAAATGTTTGTAGCTTCTTTATATATACTTGTGCAGCGTATCCCCATGTTGGTGCTGCGTATAAAAGAATCGGTTGTATGAGCATTTTGTATAGTGTTGCTTTTGTCTTTAGCTGATTGCTAATTAATAAGCCTTTGAGCTCTTTTAGTCTGCCTGTAGCTTTACCTATATTTGGGTTTTTATATGTCTTGCAAATTTGAGTTTTGAGTCTAGTTGTACCCCAAGGTATTTCGCATGATTATTCCAGTGAATGTGATTATTGAACAGTTTTGGTGGGTGAGTAGGTTTTCTTTTCCTGCGTGTGAAATTGACAGGTTCACTTTTGCTCACGTTTACTTTGATTTTCCATTTAGAAAACCAAAGTTCCAGGACATTTAAATGGTGTTGCAAATGCTTTGTTGACTGGTCCGGTTGCCAGCTGTTTGCATACAGACAAGTGTCGTCAGCTGGCAACACCGTTTTATGTTTGTTTTATCCGTTTCTGGGATATCATTAATTTTTAAATGAAAAGTGTGGGTCCAAGTAGTGAGCCTTGGGGTACTCCTACCTTAATGTGTCTTGTTGTTGAGTTATGTCCTTCTATGGATGCAAAGAATTTACATTTGGTAAGATACGACTGTAGTAGATGTATGGGGTGGTTGGGTAGTTTGTTAGCAGGAGAGGACCATACTCGGTCGAATGCCTTTTCAACGTCAAGAAAGATGCAACTAGTGCATTGGTTTTTATTATACTTGTCTGTAATGTTTTCTACTCGCCTAACGAGTTGGTGCGTAGTGGGGTGTTTCCGCTTGAACCCAAACTGTTCACTGTTCACAACCCAGTGTGGGAAATATACATATTTTTAAAATATTGTTGATTATTCTTGTCAGAAACACAATGGCTTCGTTAGGAAGATGTTTGAGCAAAACATTCTGTATATTGCCGAGTTCACTGGCTTTGAATGGCTTTAATTTCTTTATAGTGGAGAGGATTTGTTTCTTCCAAACTTTTTTTTTTTGAATCATGTTCCGTATTAAAAAAGTTGTAACTGTTCTTTTCACGTTCCTATCATGACCTGGGTTAGATGGGGAAGGATTTGGTTAGAAAGTTTTCTCCAGTGTGTTTGCTTTGTCTACGTTTGAGTAAACAAGTCCATTTTCCCCGTGTAAAGAGGGAGTTGATGTGCATGGTTTTAGTGAGATTCTTGGTAACCTTCCAAGCCGAATTGTCAGTGATGCTTAATTTACTGCCTTTTTCTTTACATTTGTTTCTTTTGTAAGTAATTATTTCTCTTTTGATTTGCCGTCTTAAATTATTATTAATCTGACTTTTGTATCGGGGGTCCCGGGTGCGTTGGTATGTTTTTCTGACGCCATTCCGAAAATTAATTAGCTTTCTAATGATATCTGGAAGTCCGGATGTGTGATGTAGCTTCTTGTTCGAGATAAAGAAGGCTTTCGCTCTCTCTATCACTTGACTAAGTTTGAGTGATGCTGTTTATATGTCTGTTTTACTAATAATACAATACTCTCTTGGAATGTTTTGCTGAATAGATTCACTAAACAGTTTCCAGTTTGCTTTGAAGTAATCGGGCAGTTGTAAGTTACTGTCAGTTTCAGGATGTTCATTAATTGAAATTGATATTGGCAGGTGGTCTGAATCTAATTCATTTGTAACATGACTTTGCATATAATACGGTATATTATTATGTAGCGCATAATCCAATACATCAGGTCGGTTGCCGTTTGCAGGATAGTGCGTTGGCTGGCATTGACTTAATAGTTGGACCGGTGTTCTTCGTAAAAAGGAATAGAGCTTGTTTCCATTCGGATTGGCTGTACGACTACAGAAGTGGCGATGTTTACTGTTTTGGTCCCCTGCTAACAACGTACTAGGGCCTACGTTAATTATTTTTCTGATGTCTGTTGTATCTATGCGGATGGTAGGTGAGTTATAGCCCCTCACTATGTTAATTGGTCTTCGGTTAATATGAATGTTTGCTCCAATGGCTTCTACTGTGTTGAGCGGGTGGAGGCGAGCTCTTCGTGCTTGAGGTCTAACCTTATAGCAAGAAGGACTCCAAGACCCTGAGCTACACCTAATCTATCTTTCCTGTAAATTTCATAACCGTTTAATTTTATTGTTTTGTCTGGCGTTAAGTAGGTTTCTGAAACCATAGCTATGCTAATCTCGCTTTCTAAAAGATGTTATTCAAATTCTGGCACTTTCTCAGAGATGCCTTGGGCATTCCAAGAGAGTATTCGCATGGGGACTCTTCCTGCCACGTTCTTGGCTTTTCATGTGTGTGTTATTGATTTCATGTCATTATGATTTTTTTTTTGGGGGGGGGGTTCTTTTTGTGTGTGTGTAGGCCAGTGTTTTACCTGTACCGATTCTGTTGCCCAGGTGAAGAACTTCTCCAAAACTACATGAATTAACTATAATACTATTTTAATGTTACCATTTTCACCAATTGTCGTGATCAGATCACCTAGTGCACCATATGCAACAGTTAGATACCTTGAACTGCGCAGGGGTGAGATGTTTCTTAGGAGAAGGAACGGGATCCCCAGCAGCTATGCGCAGTGGGATAGGAGGTTTCTGGTTTTTAGGTACATTGGAAGGATTAGGAATTGGGGTCAGGATTTTGTCCAGTGGCGGTATGGGTAGGATCAACTGATGAGGAAATAATAACAATAGGGGTAACTGTTGGTCTACTATTATTTATCAATTTTATCTGCTTTTGATCGTTCTTACTCTCTTTGTTCCTGTTGTCACCCTTTGCTTGATCATTGCCAGCGCCTTTTCTAGAAGCTAATATGGGCTTGAAAACTTCACAGCCGTGACGATTAGCAGGATGTGGGCCAGAGCAATTGCAGCACTTGGGAGGTTGACCCTTAGCCTTAGGGCATCTGTTGGTGGAATGATACTGGCCACACTTGACACATCTCTCTTTTAAATTACAGGAGGACGCGTTGTGAAAGAAATGTTGACATTGTGACACTGAATTATATCGGAAGGGGAGAGCCTGTAGTCAACAAAAGTCACAGCAGTGAAGCAGATGTGCTGCATTTTCAACATTTTTTTTTCTTTTGTCTTGACAGCTGGCAGTTTCACAAGAAAGAACGGCAAAGGAACTTTCTTTCTACCTTGGTCTTTTTTTTACGGGATCTATGTATACCCTACGAGACATCTGGTGTATGCTAATATATTCTGTCTGAAGACTTGACCTTAGAATAATCTCTACTTCATCTAGTGGCATGTTGACCCTAAGTCTCTTGAGAACTACTTTTACCTGTTTGTCACTCACTGCACCTGTATGCACATACTCTATGTCATTTTGAGACAGGTAACTCAGGATACTCTTGTTGTACGTGATTTCGTTCCAAGCTAATATCTTGAATCCCTTTCTGACAGTTACTGCAGTTAGATTGCCATACTTCTTACTTAGATCAGACAGAATTTCTCTAGTGGGGACAATAATTGGTGGATATTTCTTTACTATCGGCTTGGATGCAACATTAGACTTATCTGAGCTAGCTGCTGACTTTTCCAACGAACTATCGCTAGCAATACTATTATTTAGCTTATTATCATATGAGTTACCTGAACTTGACACACTCCAGGCTACTGACTCTGTATCTGACAAATCTGAAAAGAAACGTGTTTATGAATTTGACATGTCTAAAAATTTCAACTCACCCACCTCTAACAGGGCCTTCGCTGCTTCCTTCAGGGGTTGCAGGGGTTGCTTCTTCGTTTGTCTCAGGCTTTGACTGGCTCCCATATTCTTCCTTTTTCCTTGCTTCGGGCTAACTCCTATCTTTATCCTTCTCTTTCCTTTCCCTACCTGCCACCTCTTCGCCCACTTTCAAGAACTCCTCGCACGACAACACTTTGACGCACTCACTCACACTTATTTTTTTCTCGAAAGAGACGGTTCCCTTAGGACCCTACTCTCTCCGGTTCTGCTTTCCCAAACACAGGTAAAAACACAGAACGTAGTAGTTTTTCACAACTATTTCTTACTAAGCGCACATCACATTCCGCATTTTCGTTCTGTATGACACAAGGCATATCACAAGCACTTTTAGCGTAGTCCCCTACTTCTGATTTTCACACTACTGTATAACACACTACCCACTAGTAGTTCTCTTCAACAACTCCTTCTTACTAAGCACACATTACACTCAGCATGTTTGCACTGAATAACTCTAAGCCTATCAAAAGCACTTTTAACATAGTTCCTTGCTTCTGATTTTCACACAAGAAAAATAGTTAATATGAACACGCACCCTATCACGCCTAGTTTCGGCATTAGACGTCCAAAGCTGTATTTCAAGGCGATTTATTTCGAACACTAATAGCTGTAGAGCTGGAGGCTCGACGTTTCTTTAAAAAAATCGACTTACTCGTTCAGAAAATGCACATGTCAGAAGTGAGGGGAAAGTGCGCGAGGGATTCTCTGAGTGAAGTTAGGGATTCCCCAATAACTGCATAGCGAATGTGGATCGAACAGAGCAAGTAGAGGATGACGTCCTATCAGAGAACAACACCACGTTGATTGCAAGTTGATACCTCACACAGATGCAAGATGGGGAAGAAATAAAGATGTTTTAAGTGGTTGTATAATTGCACCTGAAAGAATAGCAGACATTGAAAGGAACATGGATAAAGAGCTCCATAGGAACATAGGTATCTATGTACAGCCCCCCAGGGTGATGATGAGGTGTAAATGCATACTATGGGGGTAGGTATGATGCAAACGATGTGTAACGACACAGAGAGGACAAAATCGACAGGTTGTAGGAACATACCATGGGAGTAGACAGTAGTCTCAACAGGTACAATAATTGTATTAGAATGTTTCAACTTTAGGTCCACATAGTTGCTCGCCTGAAACACACATTGTACGTTCTACACTGTACTACTGTGCACAGAATGTTGAGTTCGACATTCGCAAGAATTCCAGGATTCGTATTTCTCTTGTATCTGACGAATGAATGATGTTGTTTTGTAGCAATACATAGCAAGCAATTTATGTACACATGACGTAACAAGAGGCGTTCTTAATGCGATAAACTTGAATTAATCGACGAACATACTACAGCAATCGGCTGCTATTCGCTCCTAACCACACCATGGTATGTTGCTACAGCAAAGCAACACATTGTGCCATTATACAACCACGCATAACATTCTTTATTCCTTCCCCATCTTGCGTCTGTGTGAGGTATCGACTTGCAACCAACGTAGCGTTGCTCTCTGGTATTAAGTCATCTTCTACATGCTCTGTTCGACCCAATTTCGCTGTCCAATTCTTGGGAAATCCCTCATTTCACTCGGAAATCTCTCACGCATTTCCCGCTCACTTCTGACATGTACATTTCCTGAATGAGGAGGTCTGATTTCTTTGACGAAACGATTGGCGGCCAGTTCTACAGCTATTAGTGTCACATGAACCTTTTTCTTGCTTTGATATGAGGATTCACCTCCCGAAGTTTGTACCAGAGGTCCTGAAACACCCTGTATATATGGCTCAGGCTCTATGGCTTCTATTAGGTGTATATGGCTCAGGACAGGATATTGTTGGGGAAAGGATGTGGGGAGAAGTCTGCGAGAGCCTAAGTTGAAGGTACCATCCTGGCATTTGTCTGGTGTGAAAGAAAACCATAAAAAATGGTCAGGATGGTTGGCCACTAGTTTCGAATCCAGGCTATCTCGAAAGCGAAGCCATTGCTCTGGCAACTGAGCTACAGCCGCTTGCAGCATACTTCATAAGCTAAATTAACTGTAATTATTACTCAGGAAGCTAAAATATTGGTGTAGATATTGTAGATAAACTCCCACATGAAAGGTAAAAATACTTTTTTTTTTTTTCAAACGCGACGCATTTTGCAACATAAATGTTAGGACGAATTTGGAAAGTTAGGTTCAAAGTGAGTGAGATCGAAACGAAGGCATCCTGTTGAGTGAAAGTGAGGAAGAAAAGAACACTTGGAGGTGAGGTTTAGCTAGCAAGAAGCGGAGACGTAAGAGTAAGCGCGAAGATGATACGTGGGTCAAGTTGAAGCGCAAGGTTGAGTACGAAGGCAAAGCGGATACATGGTGGTATAGATAATGCGAAAGATGGACGTTGAGTGAGAAGAAAGAGGAGACTTAAACTTACTTGCGTGAGTAAGTAAACTTGCTTGTGAAGTTGATTTTGAGGATGAACCCGACATTAGCGTAAAGATGAAGGGTGAGCGACGTTGATACGTGATTGTGAGTAAAGGCGAAACAAATACGTGACGGTGAGTGAGAAATACGGTGAAATTGAAATATTATAATGAAATTGAGTAACGGGCAGGGCACAATGAAAACTTTAAGATAACGAGCGAAGCGGAAGCAGAGAATTGATAGCGAGTTCTAAATGAAGACTTAAGGGTGTGGGTGTTGGCAGTACGGAGACGTCATTGTGTAAATGAGTATAAGGCGGAAGATAAAACGTTAGTATGAAAGAATGTTGACAAAAATAATATCAATGAACATAAAGGGTGAAAATATGTCGAACTTCAACGTGAATTTGTTTTTCCCAGAAATAATTGGTTTCTATTTCGTGTACTAACGGAAAGCTCACTTTTGGAATTCCGACATTTACAATCAGTATTTTTGTCCTTAGCACTGCAAATGCAAGAAATTGCGAGAACTTGCCCCCTTGAGAAGTTGTTGTTTATAGATCTCTTACGATGAAACACTTGATGCACTAATAAGTACTAATTATACACTAACCAGGGACACTAAAGCTGTCATTAGTGTTTCAAATAAGATCAGTTTCACAGATGTGTGGTTACCCTTCTCTTCATTTTGGTCCGTACCAATGTTTGGACTTCTTACTCACTCTCACGCCCTCAACCCACCTTTCTCCACTCTCGCTCTCATAATTCGACTCTAGCCGGCCAGATGGCCGAGCGGTCTGCGGCGGTAAGCCATCGGCTCGAAGGTCCCGGGTTCGAGTCCCGGCAGATGCATGGGTGTGGATTATAACAGCTAAAGGCGAATCGTGACGGGCCGAAGTCGAAAATTACTAGACTGGCTCATATAAAAATAAAGTTTACCAAAGCTTATCATAATTCGACTGCTCCGTCACCCATGCTTACCTTCGTGTCACCACTTTCACATAACCCTGTCCGTCAATGTCCTGCTTTGCTGTCACTTAACCTCGACCTCCATGTTGTTAAGCCAAGTAAAGAAAATGCAAAATAGAGCTCACTTACTGTAACAAATTAAGTTTTTCATATTAGTGTAATAATATGAACAGAATGTTTCATGTTTGATTCAGCAAAATAAATATTCGAGCAGTGATCGATGGACACGGCAAAAATGTGACCGCCCGCATTACCTGTAACAGCCATTGTTCTAATTGCATTAAAATTATATACTAATTACAGTCATTGCAATATCATTTTAACTATAACTTGAAACTTCGTAAGTCCAAATATATTCATTCCGAAGCAAAAATAAACACCAAACATTCCTTATAACGTAGCGCGGGAATGAGGTGTACACGCGGTTACTATACCGTTCGAAGTTTCCCATCACATTACCTCTCCTTCAGGTTTTCAACTTCACCATCATTCTAATTCATCCACACGTTCGACTTCGCTATCATACCGATATAATTCCACATTCACGTTTAAACTTCGCCTTCATATCTGCTCACGCTAACCTCACGTTCATGGTTCTAACTTATCCTCAACGTTGAGCTTCAAATTAGCCATCAACCTCTAATGTTTTTGCTTTGTTCTTATTCACCCTTACCTTACAACCTTGCCGTCGCTTTCACTCAGCCTAATTACAATGTTTCATCTTCGACCTCACCAAGAGTCGCCCTAACATTCGATCTTTATGAGGGTGGCTCTTATGAGGATGATCTTAACCTCACTGTGCTTTATTGAAGGTGACGGCGAATGTAAACCCTGATGGTGAAGACGAAGTTGAATGCAGAATTGAGGAGCGTAGTTGACAGTGAGAGAGGATAAAAATATAATTTAGCCTGTTGGATGGGAACGTGAACGGTAAAGCGCAAACGTGAGTGTGATTGTGAGTGACGGTGATGTAGAAGCTTCACTGAGCAGACGAAACTTGAGGGTGTGACCGTCCGGTGACCCTCAATTTTGGAAAGTTTAATTTTCTTCAACTGCACAATCATTTCCGGTAAAGCCAAAGCGTGCCTCAGTGTGTCAAGAACACAGCCTCGTCATATTTATTTTCATTATTTTTGTTAATGAGAGAACCAACAAATCAAGTTAAATTATTAAATAAATAAAGCAATCAACGTAACGTAATAGAATTGATAAGTTATCCGATTTATACCGTAATCTTTGTGCTTTACCCAACCGAAATGACCTTCTTCACTTGTATCAAATACATATATATTTTTTTTTGCTCATCCCTGCTTGAAGAAGGTTCAGTGAGGGTTGCCAGATTTTGTAAATGAAAAACCGGGACATGTGCCCACCCAGCATCGTGATGCAATTGGAGAGCTGCTATGAATAAAAGATAATGGCGATGACAGTGAGAGCTTATGTTCTCCTCTCCCAACCCGTCTGGCCAGCGTGGGAGCAGTAGTCAAAACTCCTACCTCCGGGGAGAGACCTCATCCAGTAGTGGATTGAATATGGCTGTGATTTATTATTATTTAAGGAAATAATGTTACACCATATATTACCTATAATGAAATCCACAACATAAGCTAACCTATAATATTAACCCTCACCTCCTGATATTGCTGCTGGCTTACATAATCATAGAACCCTAAAGTAGCTCATTCGATATACATTTAACTATTTCTTCAATTGTTGACACGTACAGGCAGTGTTTGATTTGTTGTAAATTACGAAGGTCCTAAGACTAGTGGTTGCTGGTAAGTTTCAACATACTACCTGTTTAGGTAGAAAGACAAAAATGTTATCCCAGGTTAGGCCTGGTGATATTCAGAATCAACAACCAGGCATGAAATCCTCACGTACCAGAGAAATCCCCTTCACACCCTTGCCAATCGAATACTGCGAGCAGGTGACTTCGTTCCTCTCCCCACTGTACATTCATGATGGAAAATACCCTTTCCATGTTAGTATTAGGCTGAGGAACACTAAGAATGGATTCACAGTCACAAAAAGACAAAAATCGGGACAAACAGGCGTCCCGAAAGCATATTTCGGTACAATTAATTCTTTCAATGAAAACCGGGACGTCTGGCAATTATAGATTGAGAGTAATCAACTACTTGGAATAAAAAATTCTGAAACACTATTGGGATGGCCGTAAGTGTCGAACTGTACGGTATGATTGACGTCATGTTGTTCCGAGCACAGGTATTTGTAAGTCATTAATAAATTGAGCACTGACGCTATAATTCGGCCACTAACAAATACTAACGTAACAATAAGAAATTGCACTGTTCGACTTGTCCAGGTTAGTTGTGTCTAGATCAAACGTCAAATGGTTAAATTCCATTGATTCTGTGAGCTTTCTTGAAATTTAAATTGTAGAACTATCTTCTTATTTTACAATTTTAGTACTTACAGTTTAATTTAAAGAGGAAACTAAATTCCGGATTAAGATATCTGAGCTCATGAATATCAGACAAAATTAGACAATAAAACTGTCAAAGAATGTTCACATCAATATTCACGCTTCATAGAATGAATATTATAGGCATTTTCTCGAAGCGAAATTTGTAAAATTTTATTATTACTTCTTTCCTTGTTTAGGACAAAGTTGTTGAAGAACTGGACGCCATCTTTGGGGAATCAGATCGTTGGCCAACGATGCAAGATTTGAATGATATGAAATACCTTGAGCGATGCATCAAAGAATCATTAAGGCTTTATCCTAGTGTTCCTATAATATCTCGAGCTGTTCACGAGGATATTAAAACAAGTAAGTTTATACATTTTTTATTTCACTTTTTTAACGCTAATATATGAGAAGTGATTATTGGGGTAAGTTCATATTTTTAAGTAAAGGAAGGAAGGATGATCATGACGGTTTATTAAGTTCAGAAGTATGGGGCTCTTAAGAAGCCCATGTCTTCAATTTGAGGTGAGTATTGACTTAAAATGCTAGACGTATATGAATTTTTGAGAAGCAACTGTCGCATTCCCAAAGTATCTGATATTTAATAGCAAGTGAGTTTTTACAAGGTGTTGGTTAGATTAAGCGAAGCAAGATGTTAAAAATTTAGCAGTCAGGCTGGATGTTAAAAGTTCCTACAAGAATATTTGAGGTGAAGAAAGGATTTTAGGTTGGGTGAGGCATCTTGTGAGTGTATCGGGGGGTGGGGGTGTACTGTGCCAAGATTTTGGAGAATTTCATGTGGAGATTGTGACATTCGGTGCCAGAATGATCTGGAATGTGAATCTATTACATCTTGAAGCATGGGTATGTCCAGGTCTTCGTGAAGCTGTTCAATGCTGGTGTCTCGTGGATGTCCAGTGATGTATCTAGCAGCTCTATTTTGAACTCTCTGTAGCAAGAGATGGTGAGATTTGGCAGCATGATTCCAGGCTGGCGCAGCGCACGTTAGTTTGGGTCTTATCATTAATTGATATATGTGCAAATGAGCTTTGAGGGAGAGTCCATTATCGTTTTTTAGTAAAGGATCTAGTGCTCCGGTACGTTCATTGCTTTAGCTGAAATGGTTTTGGAAAGTGAGTCTTCTATCCAATATTACTCCTAAATATGTGGCACTAGGACTGAAGGGTAGTTGAGTACCAAAGATTGTTAATGTGTGAGGTGGTACAGTCCTTTTCGTGAAATGAACCACAGTTGTTTCATCTGCGTTGAGTTTTAGGCGCCATTTTGTAGTCCAATCTTCTATGAGATTCAGGTTTTGCTGAGCGTATCTAAGGGCAAATCGGATGTGATGAGATGAGGCGAAGATAGCTGTATCGTCGGCAAACGTAATAAGGAGAGTATGCTGATGAGTTGGTATGTCAGCTGTATAAAGGTTGTACAGAACAGGAGCTTGTACAGAGCGTTGCGATACACCGGAAGTAATCGGATAGGAATTGGAAATGGCTTTTTGATGCGAAACATAGAAAGAGCGTTCCTGGAGATAAGATTTGAGGATACGTAGGTATTGATGATAAAATCCAAACAGATCAAGTTTATATAGTAGTTCCTTGTGCCAAACTTTATCATTAAGCTTTTGCTGTATCAAGAAAAATGTCGAAAGTGTGTCCTTTTCGATTGAATTGGAGAGTTATTTCTTCAACGGTGCGAACCAACTGTGCTTCGGTGTTGAACTGTGGCCGAAAACCTAATTGATGGTATGGGAAGAGATTTAGGTCTTGTACGTGACTAAATAGTCTGGTCTTGAGGAGTCGTTCAAAGAGCTTGCTTATTACAGATAGAAGACTGATTGGCCTGTGATTTTGAGGGAACAGATGCTCTTTGGGATCATTATAACTTTTGCAATTTTCCACTGTGTGGGATAGTGACTATATTGTAATATGGCGTTGAACAGTCTGGTTAGCAGTACAAGCATTTTGCGTGGAATGTGTTTGAGAGCGGGAGCAGGAATTCCATCTGCTCCAGCAGCACTTCGGCCCCGTACTTTTTTTTATTATCTTTGGCAACTCTCTAGGAGTGATTAATGTGTCTGGTACAAATGGTGAGTTGTAATTGGCAGAATGAAGATGATGATTGACTATGCGGATGGTGTCTTCATCGTATGGATCCGGGTTTAATCTAAATTGTGTCTGTAATTGTTCAGCGAAAACTTCGGCTTTGTCTTCTGTGTTATATGCAAGCCTTCTCGGTCCATGAATGGGGCGGTTTGAGTTTGACGCGACGCTTCAGTTGGTTCCATAGAGATTTGTAGACTGATAGTCTAGTTTTTTGCCATTGACTGCGGATCCATCTTCTTATGGATATTAATGCATGAGTTCTTAAATCCTCTGGAGTGAAATCAGTGCCGGGGCGAGAAGGGGCTGTGAGTGTAGTAGTATTGAGTCTGAGTGCTGATTGGAAGTTAGCAGTGATGAGGTCAACGGTGGATTCAATATCAGCAGGGCTGTTAATTTTTAGATTTGGATTTGTTGTTCGAGCTAGGTATTGATGAAAATGGTTCGAATCTGTTTTGGCAAAGCTCTTGCATCTGGAGCATGCAGGTCATGGATGTGTAAACAAACTGGAATATGATCTGATTCTAAAGCTTGGATTGTTTGAGGGCCTTCTGTGATGATAATACCTTTAATCATAGCTATATCAAGTATGTCAGGACGGCCGCCTCCTCTTGCGAAAAATGTTGGTTCCTTGGTGGAGACAGGGTAAACATCTAAGGTGGGTAATGCGTTATATAAAATTCATCCAGACTGGTTTCGTATGCGAGAATTCCAGTGTTGGTGTTTACAATTTAGGTCGCCAGCTAATAGTACATGATTTCCCAGTGAACTTTAAGCTCTGATGTCTGCAGGATTTAGTGGAATATATGGTGTTTTGTACACTGCTATGAGTATAATTGGAAGGTTTGGAGTGAGGAGACTAATTCCGGTAGCTTCAATTGTTTGCAATGGTGGGAGATTTATTTGTTACATTGGTAGATGATTTTTGAAGATTATTGCTGTACCGTACCACCTTTGTATCCAGGTCTATCGGTTCGGAAGATTGTATAATTTGAAAGTCTAAAATGATGATGCGGTTTGAGATGACTTTCATTAAGCAAGAGAATGTATATTCTTTTTTTCACGTAAGAAGTGTTTAAGTTCTAGACGTTGATCATAGACACCATCGGCATTCCTGAATGAGAGACGTAGGTGTTTTGTGAGACGCTGTTTACTCTGCTCCATCATCAAGGGCACTGAAAACCAGCTCAATTATGATTGCAATTTTTTCATATTTTTAAGTCGCATCCGAAGTCGGTAGGAATGACGGAATACAGTTATGATGTTTTATTTCACAGGGACTCTATATGGCCTACCTGAACTTTGAAATTAGTTCTCTCTGCTCAACGTTGTCCAGAACATTGGTGTTTCCATCTACTGGCTTCTGTTTAAAACACTCTCTATACATACACAGCTACCGCCATCTGTCGGATTTAACATGTATTATAACGAATTACAGCTAATATTCCATATTGTGTTTCCGTAATTTATTTTACTGACAGAAGATAAAGCACATATTTCTTGCAAAAAACCATGAAATATGCATATTTTAAACAGTCCAGGCAAATAAAATTTCCAAGTTCTTAATGTAAAGAAACAGAATTAGTGCATTAGTGTAACTAAGAGCTAAAAGTGCGTAAGTCCATTTCTTTTCCCAAAACGTGAATGAAAAACGCAAATTTTTTACAGCATTCGGAAGGACTCAAATAATGGTTATTCGATTCTTGTTGTAAACATGTAAATAATGCAACTAAGTGTGTCTATTATGTAGTTCTTCCGTTAAGTTTCTTTATTTGAGTTTACTCATAGTCTTTAGGCATCTAAGGCTCAGACCGGGACAGGGGAGGGGCAATGGATTTGTGAAGGTATCGGCCAGGGCCTACGTTGAAGGTACCATCCTGGCATTTGCCTGGTGTGACTGAGGAAAACACCTGGTAAAACCTCAGTCGGGATGGTCTGTCGCTGGGATCGAACCCACGACTTCCCAAATATTACGCCAACGCTCTTCCACTGAGCTACGGCAGGTCGGTTTAGTTTGTATATAAAAGGAAGTAGAGTATTTTTTCCTTGGAAAACAGGGTTTTATTACCAGCACGCATGTAGCTCTCGATGCAGACATGTAAATAAAAAAAAGGTTTTTTTTTTTCATTGGAGTGCTTTAATTTACTTAGAAATTGTCGTTTCCAAAATGATTTATATTCCCTGTCCGTAATTCTAATCTTCTTTTTGTGGTATCATAGAGAAACTAGAAGCTTCCATATTTCTGCTGAGGCAAATAATGAAGGAAATGACACAGGGATTCCGCCAGGATTTTCAGTTTGGGGGTGTAAAGTCAAACTTGGGAGAGTGCAAGTGGAGTTTTGCATAGTTTCTATCGATTTTTGACAGTTTTTTTTTAAGTTTGGGGTGTTCTCGAGGATTTGGGGGGAGGGGAAGGGTGACGTCCCACAGGGAGGTCTGGCGGAATCATGGAAGTGACTGAAGTATGATATCATTGAAGTCTCATGGTCTCCTCCAGATTAGAGAGAGTATGTTGACTCCTTTTCATATTTTATGACAGGCGAAAATAACAACTGAACACCGAATTTAAGACAATGAGATACAAAACCACAACCTAAATATAGTAAGTTCCAGATTACCTCTACTAATAACCGAGAGCAGTGGCACGGATAACGGAAATACTTGGATAATCCACGGTCAATGTTTCTTTCCACAAGCGTGATTTGTTTGCTAACATGGATTCTTGCTTGATCAAACTACCTTGGTCTTTCCTTCATATTCACGTGTTTTTCATTATTACGCAAATCTTTCCGTTATCTTTTGCACACATCTTACCACATTGTTAAGGAAGAGGAGGAAAACCTTTTGATTAGAATTGTATTGAATTAAAAAAGTATTCATCTGAGATGAACAACAAAAGACAAATGAACGAAAAAAAAAAATCAAAAACGTCAGTTAAATTCGAGTTGAGATCATTAGGAAGTGTGGAAGAGGAACAAGAAAGCTGATAATAATGTTGAGTTCCGGGAACGCTTAAAGAATTGCTACCACTTCCCAGGAGGGTCCATTCCATTCCAAATCACTGAAATCAAGCAGAGAGAAAAAAAAAGGTGAAATGTTGATCATGGTTTCAGATTTTTATGAGATTTGGTACATTGATTCTTAATAGAGTTTTTAGTACAAAATTTGAAGTTACAGGTTTCTAGGCTACCTGCATCCAAAGTTACAACACTTCAAAGTTGGCATGTTTTGTCTGTAAATTTTGTCGCGACCGGAACTTTACAGATACACGCCCATTTCAATTATATATATTTTTTAAAGTCATTTTTCTTGAGTTGTAAAAGACAAGTTTCGGTGTTTCATATGTAAACTACATCAGATAATTCAAATGTGATAACAAAATTGTGATAAAGGTCATGGTGTTTGAGATATGGCTTTATGATTGCGAAGAAAGCAGTCTCTGAAACGATATTCATCTTGCAACATAATACCGTGAATATCTCAAAAGAAACACAAGATATAGGGATGGGACTTCTACCATTGGGAAGAGCAGTAATAAAAAAAAAGTGGGATGTCTGTGGGTACTCCTTCTCTAAAGCATTATTTTGTTTTTACATATAATGGTGTCGAACCTTCTGCGTGGCCTAAGTCGGTAGGGCGCGCTCAACTTCAGGGCGAGCGGTCCCGGGTTCGATTCCCGTTGGAGCTCAAAATTTCGGTATTGACTCAGCACATTTGGGGAACTACTTGGATTAAAGAAGTAGCGGACTCCCACATAGCAAAATGACGTCCCAGGAACATCTGACGGATCTCCTGGCAGGATATCGGGACGTCTGTAGGACGTCCTGTTTAAGTCCCGTTTACATCCAT
>JAGDQP010011582.1:2120-17938 GCA_022664845.1 Lepisma saccharinum
TATATATATATATATATATATATATATATATATATATATATATATAGTGCAATTATGCAATATTAGTTTCTTAAGGTCATATCCTACGAGCGAACATCTCCAACTGAGTAGCCGTTATACACATAGAATGTTTTACAATTACAATTACAATTACCTGTAATGCACGAAAATGACATCCACAGAACCACAATTTTTTAAAACAAAAATAACAGTTATTTTAGAAAATATCGTTTTGTGTCTATTCGTACATTGTAAGGAATACTTGAGAAGACACTTGTGATAGAACCGCTTTGATTCTACTCAAGAATGTTAAACAGGTAAGCGGTCGTGTGACTTATCATTTTAGCCTACCTTGTTCTCAGACATTCAAATATGAAGAGGGATTTTTAAATTGAAACGTGGCGTCCTATATGTACTTAATGTGGTAAATTTGAAAATGGAATGCAGTTAATTTTAATAAATATGTTTTGACGTCATTTTGTAATCTTTGAGAAAGTGGCATAGCGTGTTCCATCTGTTGCTCTCACCGTTTCAAGTTGTAATGTCTTATACACTTCTTTTAATTTAAATGCTTCAGTAGGTAGATATTGTATACGATGCAAATGTATGCTAGTGGTGCTATATATGTTGGTTTGTTAAATTTAACAATTTATTTGTTTCGTGAAATTGTTTTGTGTAATTTGCATTGCTAATAATAATTAAATATCGTTTTATCTTTATATTACAACTTATTCTACATTCTATAATTGGCTTATCACATATGTAAACTATATACATATATTTTCTAATCAAGTTCTGAATCTTCTAAGCAAATAAAAGTACCCGTTAAATGTCTTCATATTTGAATTTCTGAAAAAAAGTTAGCAGAAAATAATGTCACACGACCCCCTTCTATTTAGAATTCTCGAGCTGAATCCAAGATGGCGACCGTAATCTCAAAATGAATCGAAGATTATAATCCCGCAGCAGTTGTATCACGACAAGTGTCTTCACACGTATTGCTTACAATTTACGAAAGTATAAAATCGATATGTCAAGAAATTCCTTTTAAATATTTTCAAAGATTGGGTGCATGGATGTAATTTTCGTGCACACAGGTTAAAGGTTAGTGAGAAAAAAATATTTCATATAAACATCGGCTAATCATTTGGCAATGTTCACTCGTTAGTGAAGGTGGTTGCCTGTCAAGACAGCATAGTTACGACACCCATTACAATAGTAGGTAATAAATTGCTAAGCAGATGTGTTTATGAATTAAAATACCCACTGTCCGCGGAATATTCGTAAATTTGATTGAGAATTTTTATTTAAGGCGATTGTTAACTTCACCCTAGTGCAATCATTCATATAAGTTTGAACAGCGCTAGTTTTGCATATAAAATGTTAAGTCCTCTGACAAAACTTAAAAGAAACCAATAGATTGTTCTTACTCTAATCTGTACTACCGGCATTCGAATAATCTGAGAGCGAGTGGATGCTACATGATTATTACCTGAGGTTGTTTCTGAAAGCATCATTTGTTTATTTATTTGTAACTCCTTTATATTTTCAAACAGCTATGCAGTTCAATTGGTGCAAAGACCGAGAATAATGTAGATCTATTATCCTGTGAGGAAACAGTTGTATCGACAGAGAAATCGTTAGTTGGTGCAAGCGAACTTGAAGTTAAAAGTGAATGTTCTGAAGAAATAAGCGAGATAAAAGAAGAATACGAATCTGAAGGAACATTTGTTTATTCTGATGAGCATTTGGAGAATCCTGAATCTTCTTTCCTGGTAGGTAGTTGGAAATGTTGTTATTAATTCCCACCATGCTTCTTATAGTCCACAAAGTTTGCTTTCTACTTCTATGAGTGTTTTGGTTAGTAGATTCTATTTCATAGCCTGTTTGAATAATTTTAATGAGTACACGTGTAATATTAAAAATCACTTATATTTCGTTAAAATTTATTTGGGCTCTGTATATATTGAAATCACACATATAAATTATAGGAGCCATATGTAATTTAGATAAAATATTATACGGTGGGGCAAAACTCATTTAGAGTTAGACAGTGAACTTATTTGTTCCACTGGCAGTTGAAACCCGTAATTTGAGTGCCAAAAATGCCACTAATGGTTTTCACTAATAGGTTTGCTAAAGGCACAATATTTTTAATCGTAAACACTTTAAATGTTTCAGTCATACAGCTCAGTTGGTGCCGACACCGATAATACTTTAGACCCATTAGGCTGCGACGAATCAGTTTTATTAACTGAGATGTGTTTTGTCGATTCCACTCAATATGAAAGTAAAAGCGAGTGTTCAGAGGAAAACATAGAGTTAAAACGTCACCAGGAATCAGAGGTATTACCATATTCTACAGGAAATTTCCAAAACATCATATCTTCTCTCCAGGTAAGTAGTTTGAAATTGTATTATCAAATCCATTCCTGCATCATATTAACACAGTTCAGTCTTTTGGAAAGTAGAGAAGATATTTCTGTGTACTTTTTTTAATTTCATAAATTATATACTTCACAAGCTGTCTGAACCATTTGAAGGATCGTTGCTTTAATATTGCAGTTAGTTACTATGTTATTTAGGCCTTTTAAGCTGAGGCCAAAATTAAGTTTTAGTTTTAACATAAGCATGATATATCAATATGACCAACTATATATATTATTTGTTTCAGTTCTTGTAGTGGTATGTATCAAAGTAGATGTGTTGTAACTGTCATCCTAATAACATTTGCAAATATGTTGCTTTAGTACTTCTAATTAAGATTGTGGGATGACATGTATTGAACCCGCTTTGCAAAGTGACTCCCTGTTATA
Organism: Lepisma saccharinum; assembly: GCA_022664845.1. NCBI lineage: Eukaryota > Metazoa > Arthropoda > Insecta > Zygentoma > Lepismatidae > Lepisma > Lepisma saccharinum. The sequence goes on from JAGDQP010011582.1 coordinate 4,937, forward strand.
TTTTATGATCCAGTATGCGACCGGTTATGAATTTAGATGGTGTGCAGTTTAACCGAGTCTGTGAGAGGTTGATAATCGCGACTGAACTTAATATTAACACAGCACTACCTATATAGTCCCGGAATGTCTCTTTTTCTCTGTAACGTTCGCAACACCCAAACACATTAGAGCGAAGGGATGGCCAGAAATTTACAAAACGAAAATCGCGGATTATGGAAATACTCGCCAAGGAATTCAATGTTCTTGTTCAACTAAACATGTTTTATAAATTATGTCATTTTTTTCTAGGTTTTACTCAGACGTAAATATATGCATCATTGCACCCACAGACGCCCAGTCCTATATCCTTACGAGATATCCAGGTGACCCCTCTGGCCCTGCGGAGCGCTACGATACGGCGCGAAAGTGAGTCTGCAAGCCGCTAGTGCACTTCCACAGTTATCTGACACCATACAGTTTGCAATGCGGAAAATAATTGCGGTCTGTTTGTGGGTGGAAGAACCAGTGCACGGTGCCTGAGTTCAACAGCATCCCATATATTTTCGATGTTGTTCACATTAGGGCTCCGGGGTCCATTTCAGTTATTGCCCATTTCCTGCATGATCTTCGATCCATTCTCGGGCGACATTGGAACAATGTTCCGGCACCTTCTCGCCTTGAAAGAAAGCAATATCGGCAGGGAGTTGAAAGGCCAAAAAACGGGTGGATTAGGTCTCTGAGCAGCTGACGATACCGAGGACCATTGAACGGGTCTTCCAGAGCAACCAAGGGCCCCATTACAGAACAGGCAAACCTGCTCCCTAAGATGACTGCTACCCCACCTCCCTGGACGACGCACTATTGGCATCCATCGTTTCAGTAGGTCTTCGCCACATACGTTGCCACCCATCGGCATGATACAGTTGATAGCATAACTCGTCGTATCATGTGACCCTACGCCACATTTGCAATGTTCATCCGAGGTGATTGGTGACAAATGCAAGCTGGAGTCTTTGATGGCGCGGTGTGTAGTGCGATGGTTCCCTTCGCGAGACATGCATGTTCCGATGGATTGTCCACTAGGAAGCGTTTCTAGCGCGGTCATTGCTGTGTTAGGCCGTGATTTCTCGCAATATCGCCGTGCTTGCTGTTTCTGTTGACTATTCGTCCCAGATATCGCCGGTCTCAGTCATGAATATTACATAATAATGCAGCATCATACTGAAATTAGCTATGATGTAGGGGGAATTCACATTTTAATAAAAGTTAATTTTTAGTTAGTCAGAATTGCTGTTTTCATATAAAAATACGAATTCTTCCATGGCTTTAAAATTATCCATCAAAGGAATTAAACAGTGGATCTTGTGTTTTTCAATATTTTCCTGGTATGACACGAACGTCTCTTATAGAGTTGAAAACGTTCACGCCCCATCTGTGCGCCAGCAACAGTATATACAAAAATACATTCTAAGAAGAACAGGCGGGGAACGACAAATTTTATTGCACCCTTACACAGCCGCGACAGTGATTTCTGAACCTGCAGAACTTACGACGGCGTGCTAAAAAATCGTAAAATTTAATGCCCTCCCAGCACTAAGATAAATACAAGACGGTGGTGAACGGAAGCATTGTCTTTATACCTGTAAACTGTAGAATTTAGAGAAACAAACTGGTGGCCAAATATAACGATTGTTGGCCCTAAAATGTATGCCAATTTTCCATACTTTTTAACCTTTGTCCTAATTGGTATTGTAGCATTTTTAGTGGCACATAGTAGTAATTTGTATATTTATCGCTTTTCATAAATAAATGACTCCAGAGATATTGCTGTTACAGTAGGAAACATAGAAACATAACTAATAATGAAATAATTCGAATCATTAAACCCTTATTACAAGGAACGTATACAAAACTTAATGTTTTGCCTAACGTGTTTGTGAGCAATCTAGACCTGCAGATCCGTAATTCATATCAACAATCTTCACGCATTTATCCATAACTAGTTCAACGCTATAATTTTAAACAACACGTTCAACAACGCCTGGCCATTTTTTGTAATTACCGTATTACCACAATGCTCGCATTTTTCAAGGTCCAATATAACTATGCATTTCATCCATGAAACGGATATTTTATTTCATAGTTATTATGCGGACAACAGCAGCCTCAAGCTTTGCTTATTGCACATGCTTTTTCCAGTGCATTGTGATGGGCATCGATGTCAATACGCCCCTCTATTATTAGATACTTAACACGCAGCAATTCTCAACATTTTCCGTATTATGCGTACAGGCGCAAGTTATAATCTCTTCCTCAGCATCCTCACACATATGATCCACGTTGCGTTGGTTATTTTCACGTCCTCCGTTCGAATGCAAACCTATTCTTTATACATTGATGACTTTAGTTTATTCAGGAAATATTTCATTTCTTTGTGGATGTTCCCCGATTCCATAATGTATTTTATATTGTATCTCCTTAAATTGTATGTTCATTTTATACTTCGCAAGGAGTGTTACTCCAGCAGAAATCTATGATTCAGACTGTTTACCGTAATGAACCATTGCTATATTCAAATTCCTATTTTTAAATCCCAGAAATTAAACCTCCCATGCACACTTTTTCAAGGTATGTTAGATTGTAATAATTCAGTAACTATAATTGCTCTCACACTGTTACTAGTTAAACTCTGCTCTCAGTTGCTCATTTCAACTGTTGTTTCTGGTACCTTTTAACTGATAATTTGTTTTTCTTGGTTGGAATTCTTGGTATAAAGGAACATAAAGGAACCGAGGAACCGAAGATGCTAGTCGCATGGCCAGTTTGTGATTTTGGGCATAATGGACATAACAGAATTACCAAGTATCACCCTACGCTGAAGCGAAGTGGTGAGACATGTTATCTGCCGAATACAGTCACTTTGCTATATGAACCGCTGCCACTTACATGTAGAAGCCATACTCGCGTAATTTATAATGGTCGAAATTGCATACCAAAATGCGACTGCCCTCGAAATCACTGCATTTAAAATTGTCAAAATGTTAGACAATTTAATTATAAGAAGCGACTAATATGACTACAAATTTCATTTAAAGTAAAGGCAGAACCAGAATATATGCTTGGTGAAGAGTATCACTACTGAATTAAATACATTCTAATCTTTGTATCAATTTCATCATACCTCTTTTTTGTAACACTTTATCATTTTCTGTTTTATGTCGCATTTTCATAAACTGTTTCGTGTCCGTTAATAAATTGTTTCGCTTTTTTAGCTTATTTTTCTTAACAGCGTCTTGCATTCATGTGACCTCTGATTTTCATAAATCATCTCTGCTGCAAATCAGATATGAACAGGAATTTTTGTGAAAAGCTTTCTTAACAAATATAAAAGTATTAGATGTATAAATTTTTCTATTTATAAAGCATTTTTCCAAAATCTAAGACCATTTTGATAACTTAATATGATATTCAAATTTGCATAATGCATATTGCGCTTTTCGATAGCAAAATTTCCTGAGAAATGTAGAATATTTTGCATACGAAATTGCAGTATATTTCTTTAAATGTGACGATTAACATGTATCTAATGAGAACACTAGGTTTCGTTAAACTCTGCTCATTCATCAAAAGGATTTATTAATTTATTTTGTTAGCCGTCATCTGATTGACAAAGCGAAGCTACAGATTCCACAGATATCTACAAAAAGACACAGGTAATAAATATAAAAGAAGAAATAAGGACAGCAATCTATTTTCCTTAACTTCGTGTTGCATTTAATAGATATAGACCCATCAGAACTGTTTTACAACGTAAGAGTGAAATCCTGTGTTGAAAATATGTCCAGAGCAAAATATATCTAAAAAGAGTTATATGGTTTAATTTATCGTAGAGTACTATAAAATAATCAATACAGTGATTTATACAACTGTATTGCTGTACCTAAAACAGATATACACATTTTAAATTCAAGTAACCCTGAAACCCAACACTCGTTTGATCAACAGGCCCTAAATCAATTCTGTATCATTTGGTGGGAATAAAATCTAAATAACAAAGGTTACTGTTTATTTATGAGTTCACAATTTATGACTCCGAATTTTAGTCATTTACATATTTTTTATATTCTGTTTAAAGTTTTGATGTTTTAATACAACAATAATTTACTTTCAAGCAAGTAGTTTTATTACGATCTTCACATATCGCATTCACATGTTCCTCGCACGATAGCGTATTGCTGGTCGTGTATTGAACGATTTACTCCAGCAGTCCATGAGTAAAAACAATTCCAAACTATATCTGGGTGTCGTATGATTGCTTCCTGACCAGACTACTAGTCGTCATGCAAGGGATGAACGATCTTGCTTCCCTAACACAAAACTTTACACTCTATTTCTCCACATTTATGATTAAGAATATTTTTTCATGGTTTCATTGTTGTAGACTTTCTGGACTGTCTTTATCTCTACTCCATTTAGTATAATTCCATTGTGAATTTTAATTTCGTAACTACTGCCACCTTATTCAACCTCATCTTCATTATGTACCCACACAAGTAGATGTGAGTAAGTTCTAAATACGGATATGCTATTTTTTCGTACTGCATTTTCGTATGAACTTGTAACAATAATATAAACACCTACGAAAACAACAAATAAAGCACGAACGTTTAATATAACCCTTTCCATAACACAAGCCGTCGCCTTTTTTTTATCCCAGGAGAAAACATGTTCGCAGTTTTTTAAAACATTTTATCGAAAGGAACTGAACATAATATGGCAATAAAGAACGATATAAATTAGGAAGCTTCTGTGTTTGCTGTGTTCTAAACAGAAGTATGAACTCAGAGTCACATTTGCACCACGCCAAACTTGCAGGGTTAAGAAGCAAGCAAAGCACCAACGAGCCGTGTAAAATGTAATTACTTATTTTGCAAAGTTAGTTAAAAGACCAACAATAAAGGAATATAGTAACTTTTATTCTAATTTCAGCTGAAAGAACACGGAGGAGCAAATTCAGCCACTGAATGTTTCCAATATGAATTATATGGTTATAAATCTATCGAGGAGATTACCTTGAAAAGACACATAAAACGTCATACAGGACAGAATATTTTCCTATGTGAAATATGTAGATATAAATTTAGTCAAAAGGGTAGTCTGAAAAGACACATGCTAACACATACGGACGAAAGGCCTTTTCAGTGTGAAACGTGTGGTTATAAATGTGCCCGAAAACATAATCTAAAAGTTCACATGTTAACACATACATACGAAAAGCCTTTTCAGTGTGAAACATGTGAATATAGCTGTAATCAAAAGAGTAATCTGAAAAAACAAATTTAACGCATACAGACGAATGGCCTTTTCAGTGTGAAACGTGTGGATATAAATGTTCTCAAAAGATTAGTCTGAAAATACACATATTAACACACACAGACGAAAAATCTTTTCAATGTGAAATATGTCAATACACATGTGTCCGAAAGAGTTATCTGAAAATACATATGTTAACACATACAGACGACTGGCCTTTTCAATGTGACACATGTAATTATAAATGTACTCAAAAGACAAGTCTGAAAATACACATGTTAACACACACAGGCGAGAAATCTTTTCAATGTGAAACGTGTGGATATAAATGTAGTGTAAAGAGTAGTCTGAAAATACACATGTTAACACATACAAACGAAAGACCTTTTCAATGTGAATTTTGTGAATATAATTGTACTCAAACGAGTAGACTGAAGAGACACATGCTAACACATACAGACGAAAGGGCTTTTCAGTGTGAAATGTGTGGATATACATGTATTCAAAAGAGTCGTCTGAAAACACACATCTTAACACATACAGACGAAAAACCTTTCGGTTGTGAAAGGTGCGGATATAAATTTAACAGAGTGAGTAATCTGAAAAGACATACATGTTAACACATACAGACGAGAGGCCTTTTCAATGTGAAATATGTGATTATAAATGTACTCGAAAGAGTCATCTAAAATTCACATGCTAACACATACAGGCCTTTTTCAGTGTGAATCTAAATATTATAGAGTTGGCTAATATCCAAATATTAATAGAGTGGGAAGGTCATAATTTGAATTATGTTAATATAAATAAACTGAAAATAGTGACTTGAACACACAATAACGCATAGGTTTCTCCTTTCTTCTAAGAGTGAATGCGCTTCAAAAACAAAGGATAAATTCATATATTTAGGAACTTTTAGTGTTAATCGTTCGGCTAGAATTGAATTTAAAATTATCATTTTTTTTTATGAAATGTTACAATGAAGGAAAATACTCTTTCCATATGAAATGTCCAGAATATTTCTGTAAACTGCTCTAAATTGAATCTAGAGATAACTATTTTAAGTGTCAAATATGCATGTATAGTCCTAAAAATATATTTTTATTTTTATTCTTATTAAAAGAAGAGATGGCTGGTCCAAACATAACGAACCTTCCGATTTGGGTAAATTGAGTTCGGAATCTTTTCGTTCAAATGTTCCCGCTGGAAACTTGCATGTTCCATTTATATTTCATGTTTCGGCCTGTCAAGCTGGTTAGTGTGAATGTTCATAGTCCGTTGCAATTCCCGAGAAATGAACTTCGGAGTCAGGAATGGAAGAAGAGAATGTTAATCTGAGCTGAAAAAAATATTAAATCAGAAATATACTGAACAGAAGTTTAATGTGGAAGTAATCAATTGATGTTCTATTTAAACACAAAATTATTTCATCTATATCTCTGTATCGTAATATGGAAATATAATATGTATATATATTCTAGTATTAATGTTAAGTGAATATTTGTATATGTCCCCATCATCTACAAATATTGAATTTTACAAAGTATAGTAAATTCTCGATTCCTCGCGTTAATTTTTTCTTTTGGTTTACAATTAACGTCTGCAATTAGGTATTTCATCGAAACATTGAATACCCTAACTGACGACAAATAATCTAGGACCGAAACCACGCATGATTTGTGAACAAATATTTCTGAAAACTTAAATCACAAATATAAAAATTGTTTTAACATGAATAGAAAAAATACCAATCGGCTGTGTGAAAAAAATTAAACAAGAAACTTGTAAAAAGATTTGCTGGATGTTAAATTATTCAAAAGCTATTTCATATTTATTTGTCTTTTCTCGACCAATCCTGCATGCTTTAGTGAACGCTGGCGATTTAATGGGCAGGTGAGACCCGTTATTTTAATGTTTCATTTGATAATTTATATCCTAAACAGTTCATTATGGAAATTAACTGTCGCATTGAATTTGGATGCTCTAATAGTTAAATATATATGTCACGACATTTTCTTGTCATCCGATTCAGTAATGTGAATATTAACTGTGTTTGCCATTATGTTAGAAATTGTGCAACATTTAAAAAGTTTTTCGTTTTCATCTTTAATAACGACGAGGGATTTAGACTGTCATACTTCACAGGTTGCGCACTGCCACAGGGAAATCACAATAAGTAATTACTTGACAGAAAGTTAGTGAAATTACGCGCACCATATTAGTATATGTTAAGATGCATTTTGTCTTCTTGATTATACATTTACCCCGGAATTAAGCGCATGGAGTGTCTGAACTTTTAACACCCCACCTGTGTGAATGATCTTTTCGTTAACAGAAATGGACTATATTCATGTGACTGAGTACCTCTCAGGCCATTATTCTATTAGCAGAGTCCATTAGCTGTGGCAGTGGCGCTCGATGTTTGTTCTGCCTGGCGCGGTCAAGGACTCTGCGCGATTTGTATCGTAACAAAACGATATAAGTAATCATTTTGTATTATTCTCTTGCTTTTGCCACAAAAAATATTTGTTTTTCTTTCGACTCGCATACAATATAATAGATATATTTAGAAAGGAATTCGGTTGGTTTAGTTGAATATTTTAATATGTGTGGGGAAGCGATATGGTAAGTTTGAATGCAACGAGTCTCATAACTTTGAAAAAAGGCAAGTACAGTTCTGGAACAGCGATACTTAAACAGTTAATGCAAAATAATAGTTTCACAAGTCAATAACGAGAATTTTTATATACGGAGAAGGAAGAGGCAACATGGAAGAAATCTTGTTGTTCCAGAAGAATCTCGACTCGAACCCAAATATTGTGTCACATCTTCCTTTAGTGAAATTAGCCCCAAGGAATGCAGACATCATTAGAATATATCTTAATATACCAAGAAAGCTATTACCAACGTCACTAACTCCACGCACTAAATCCATTCACTACTTAATTTCATTAATAACTGTATATACTAACTGCCAAACTACTATGAAACAATATTATAATATACGATTATATGTTCGACAATAGAATAATGCATTGTCCTTATACATGGTCAGGTCTGTTGCAATATTAAGAACATAAACACAGAATATACCTTATTCTAAGTCGAACACATTTCAAAGTCTGGAATCCTCAAGGAAAGATTGATAAAGTCCATTTACTTCGAAGTTCAAAAGTAGATACAGCCTAAGAAAATATAAGCATTACTCTATGACGTCAGGGTGATTAGCGGTAAGGACTTCGCTCTCTGGGGTAGTCTGATCGAGAGCGGGGTTAAATCTGGGGTTTACAAAGTATTCGTGCTGAAACTACTGGGGAGGAAGTGTGTGCAGTGAATCATCAGGCTGAGTAGTTGTCAGGTAGTGAGCCTGTGAATTCTATATATGACAGCGTTGCATCTCTGCAAATATTCCACTCATTAATCATCCATAAGCACGTTAACTTTCTGCGAGCTCGGAAGGGAGAGAGGTTTGCTGAGCTCTTCAGCATATAAATGTATATAAAGTTTTACTATATTGTATTTATACCAATTATGACCATAATAATGTTCCAATCATTATTCTAAATGATCAGGATAGATGTGCATATGTAAATATATCGCATATTTACAAAAATGCATGTGCTTAGAGAGCGCGTGTGAAGTCCAGTACGCTACACAATGTTATTTACTTCTGGTGCACAATACGGCTTATAAGATTAGCAGTAAGGTTTAGTCTATCTTACAAATATTCGCATAAAGTATTAGTAATTTACATAATTCACTTATAATATCGTTCTTGAAAGGTTTTCTTATTTCATTCACGGAAGTTTTATATCATTCAGTGCTCATTAGAGAGGGAAGGAGTGGGTTTAGAAAATGGTGTTTCTAGGAAAAGTAGTTTCGGATTTATTTAACTTAGGAACATTTAGGTAGAAAAGTTAGCGTAAGGTTTCATTATTAATTTATACATTTTATTCAGTATGTACATTTTACCTTTCCTCCATTACAGTTTCTTCCTACTTCTAGCTCAATAGCCCCATTTGCTTCCACAGAATTTCTACCGGATTTGGCCCTTTTTTCCTGATTAGACTTAAGGGATCCTTTCCTTGGAAGCTTACGTTGCTTGCGATTAAAGTGAGTAATAAATTGAAGCACGTCTTTTATACGTAGTGAGTAACAATAAAACACTTGTTTCAATTGACTACAGAACCTATTATTTCAATTGTTACAATTGACTCCTATTGTTTCAATTCACCGTAATCGCAACCGTTCATAAAAATCAGCCGTAATACCATGTTATGAAAATTATTTATTTTTTTCGCCGCCTTCCCTTCTCCCAGGTTAGAAACTACCTCCGTTTGTGAAGAGGCTACTTTTATAAAAATAATAGCTTTACCTACTATTCCACATAGTTCATGTGGTGAGCGCCTGTAAAATCTGAATACCGTATTGACGAACATTGCGTTATTTATTTAAAATAAATAGAACCTATAAACTTCTTAGATTGTACGAAATAACCGAGTTCTTAGAAAAAAAAAAGAAAATTCGCCGATTTGTAAAAACATACAGAGCAGGTTTTCAACAAGCCATTACTCAAATGAATTACTGTTTACAAAGTGCCATTCATATTTGGTCAATATTTGCAAAATACGAAGTTTTGGCTATATATCATCTGCATTGCCTCTATATATCATCTATGCCTCTAAATAGCCTGCAAGTTCATAATAAACTAAATTCGTGGTAGAATACCAAACAAAAGATTAATAAAGAGAGCCTATACATCAAGAAGAAAATGAAAGAAAGTCTTCAAAACTCTAGACAAATCAAATTAACTAGTCAAAATCAGGGCCTTTGATGTTTTTTTCTTTTTAGTTCATAAACAGTAAACCATTAATTTATCGCATGAAAGCCATTGTAAAACATCATTGAATCCTGAGATTTATAACATAATGTGTCTACCCAGGTATCCATGTGCTAGAAGGCGTTAGGTATGTCAAGGAAACCGATCAGATATGTCAAGGAAATTCATCAGATATGTCAAGGAAACCCATCAAATATCTACAGAACACCGATCAAATATCTACAGGACACCGATCAAATATCTACAGGACACCGATCAAATATCTACAGTAAACCTATATAATGCGTCAAGTAAACCTATATAATGCGTCAAGGAAACCTATAGAATGCGTCAAGGAAACCAATGAAATAGGTAAGGAAACCTATGAAATATATCAAGGAAACCTATGAAATATTTCAATGAAACCCATCAAATATCTCAATGAAACCTATGAAATATCTCCAGGAAACCTATGAAATATCTCCAGGAAACCTATGAAATATCTCCAGGAAACTTATGAAATATCTCAAGGAACCCTATGTAATATCTATAGGATCCTTATGAAATACCTATAGGATCCTTTTGAAATATCTCCAGGAACCTTATGAAATATCTCCAGGAACCTTATGAAATATTTCCAGGATCCTTTGGAAATATCTCCAGGAACCTTATGAAATATTTCCAGGAAACTTATGAAATATCTCCAGGAAGCTTATTAAGTATCTCCAGAAAACTTATGAAATATCTCCAGGAAGCTTATTAAATATCTCCAGGAAACTTATGAAATATCTCAAGGAAACCTATGAAATATCTCAAGGAAACATATGAAATATATCAAGGAAACCTATGAAATATCTCAATGAGACCTATGAAATATCTCAATGAAACCTGTCAATTATCTCAATGAAACCTATGAAATATCTCAATGAAACCTATGAATTATCTCAATGAAACCTATGAATTATCTCAATGAAACCTATGAGATATCTCAATGAAACCTCTGAAATATCTCAAGGAAACACATCATATCTGTCAAGGATTCAACATATATATCAAGGAAACTCATCTTATATCTCCAGGAAACCCATCATATATGTCAAGGAAACTCATCATATATCTGGTGTAGTAAAAGTAATCCATTATTTTGCCAGTGATCTGTATCTCGCGTTGTATAAGTCCGATCGGGTTCAACGAGATGGCGTTCAAACGATGAGATTGCGTACTACAAACACTGTTCAGATAGTTATGGTGAGTTGACCCATTGTTGTGTGAGCGCGCGTCAAAATGGACACTAGCAAAGAGAAAATACGCTATATTTTACAGTTTTTCTTCGATAAAGGCAAAAACGCAAGCCAGGCGGCTGCAAATGTGAATAGTGTTTATGGTCCTGATACTGTAACAGCCAATCACGCCCAATTTTGGTTTCGTCTATTCCGTTCCGGTAATTTTGATGTCAAAAATGTACCACGCACTGGAAGGCCAACTGTCGAAAATGTCGATAAAATCATGGGCATTGTCGCGTCCGACCGTCATGTAAGCACTGTTTCGATTGCCCAAGAGCTAAACATTGCACAAAAAACCGTGTGGAACCATTTGCATAAGGCTGGATACACAAAGAAGCTTGATGTATGGGTACCACACGAGTTAACGCAAAAAACCTCATCTACCGAATTTCCATCTGCGAATCGCTGCTGAATCGCAACAAAGCGACCCATTTCTGAAGCGGTTGGTGACTTGTGATGAAAAGTGGATCACTTACGACAACGTCAGGCGAAAACGGTCGTGGTCGAAGCGCGGCGCGCCGGCGCAAACTGTGCCCAAGCCAGAATTGACGGCCAGGAAGGTTTTGCTGTGTGTTTGGTGTGATTGGCAGGGAATTATCTACTATGAACTGCTCCCCTACGGCCAAACCCTTAACTCGGAAATATACTGTCAACAATTGAACCGTCTGAAGGCAGCAATAGCCCAGAAGCGCCCAGCTTTGGCCAATAGGACAGGCATTGTGTTCCGCCTGGACAACGCAAGGCCACACACATCGATAGTGACTCACCAGAAGATCCGGGAACTTGGTTGGGACGTTCCTATGCATCCACCTTAAAGTACGGACCTGACACCGAGTGATTACCATCTGTTCCTGTCCATGGCGAACATGTTTGCTGGTGAAAAATTCGCTTCAAGAGAGGCTTGTGAAAATCGACAGTCTCAATTTTTTGCGAATAGGGACAAGGGCTTCTATGAGAGAGGCATCATGATATTACTTTCCAAATGGCAACACGCTATCGAACAAAACGGCGCATATGTGACATAAATCGGATCATCCTAACTATGGTAAGTCAAGCCTTCAATGTCATGCAAAAATAATGGATTACTTTTTACTACACCAGATATTTCAAGGAAAAGGGAAGAACAACGTATTGTGGAAAAGGTAAGAACAACGTATTGTGGAAAGGGGAAAAACAACGTATTGTGAAACATTGAAGAACAACGTAATGTGGAAAAGGAAAGAACAACGTAATGTGGAACACGGAAGAACAACGTAATGTGGAACATCGAAGAACGTTATGTGGAAAAGGGAAAAACAACTTAAAAGGAAAAGGGGAGAACAACGTAATGTGGAAAAGAGAAGAACAACGTAATGTGGAAGAGGGAAGAACAACGTAATGTGGAAAACGGAAGAACAACGTAATGTTGAAAAATGAAGAACAACGTATTGTGGAAAAGGGAAGAACAACGTATTGTGGAACATAGAAGAAACAAAGTAATGTCGAAAAGGGAAGAACAATGTAATGTGGAACATCGAAGAACGTATTGTGGTAAAAGGAAGAACAACGTAATGTGGGACATGGAAGAACAACGTAATGTGGAACATCGAAGAACAACGTAATGTGGAA